>JAMBLF010000479.1:0-261693 GCA_030578115.1 Leucoptera coffeella
ACGACCGCTACCTAGTGGAATGTCCCATCTTTTCCTAAATTTGAACAACCAATGACATATGAATCCAAGCTTGAGTAAACTGACAAATTGGATTTAATAGTACGTAATAACATCGACACTATTACTCCGTGATGCGATAGTGTAAGCACTTGGATGCTACTCGTGAGATCCCGGGTTCGAGTCCCGGTGGAGGTCTAGTTAAGAACTTCGCTTTTCTTCTGCTTTTCATTCTTGTCGTTGATTATACTATATACGTATTTATCTTATTATAAAAGTTTATATTTATCAAATTTACGTTAAAAAGCTCTCAAAAAGGCTCTTTTGTAGGTATTGGCCTACAATGGGCTTAATAAAAGTCAGCGCGCAGGATAGGCTCCGGTGGCGTGCTTTGTTGAACGATTCAAGGATTTAAGTTTGTAAGTACCCTTAACACTAATCTTAAATGAACCAAGAGGCTAGTTCAATTGGTGTTAAAGTAACTAAAATTTAATATTTTAAAAATGATAATTTACGATTGTTGTGGTACCACACGATTAGCGTTCAGATAAATTTTCGTTCGCGCCACGGAGATAGTCGAATACAATAATATGAAATATATAACTATTATTTGACTTCGTATCTAAATTACCTCTTATCATAATATGAAAATACTAAGAAATTTATACCTATCACTGATTTAAGAAACTAATTCACATTCATCAAAGTGGTAAATCATATAACGAAGGTGCACATACCCCACATACCATTAAAGTCGATAATGAGATTGAAACTGTCGATAAAAATAAACTATATATATACTCGTTACTCCTTGAACAAGGCTGATCTGTTCTGTTGAAGTCCCAGTGCACGCAATACAAACACCGCTTACCTGCCAACAATTCCGATCTTGCCAACATCCATTGCGTTCCCGTCCTGTAGCGGTGTAGTCCCAATCGCGGCTGCGGTCCTATTGCCACCGGCCAGAGCCCTCGGGGCATTTTATAACAAATGCTGACGATCGTATCGATAACGTAGCTTTGCTTACAGACAAGATAATGTATACGTTACCTAGGCATCGCGCACGAGTCTAATTTAGCACAAGTATCGTAGTTGACAGGTGTCTAGCCCTTCAGTTGCTCTCAGCGATAGGCCAGAAAGGAAAGTAGCTTGTTAATACTATAACATTCATATAGGAGTAGTTGCGACACATCACACCGGTTCTCGTTACTCGTGTCTGGATGAGCAACCATCTCACCAAACCAACTCAGGCGTTGTTGCTTCCGATTAAGAAAAATATCGTGAGGATTCGATATTAGGAGGCATATTAATAGTAGTAGTAACGTCCAGCATGCGTGGACGGCGATGATGACATCATGATATCTGGTGAAACGTGCCCTTTGAGCAGTCTAAGAGCTTTTCTGAGACTGGGGTGACCACGATAACCTAATAATACTCTTTTCCAATAAGATCGTCGTGAAAAGTATGTTAACATTCTACATATCAATGTCTTTTATGACATAAATTGAAGCTACTGGCGGTCTCTTTTAGGGGACTTGGTTACAATTTGAAGTCAGTCAAACACAAGAGATTAAAAATTACTAACTTTATTTTCTTACGATTAGGTTGATTAATTTGTCTGGTACTTAATACTATTACAAAATAATTATAAGGATGTACAAGGCTATTTTTGTTACTTTAATAACATTGTAATTAGGTACATTGTTGTAATGTACCATCAAATAGTTTAGTTTCCCATATGCAAATATCAGGTGAAATGCTACTCGTGTGAAAAATAAGAATGTTCAATATAATAAACTGCCAAGTTGGTTTTTGCTTCCAAGGAGATGCTAACTGTTAGGCAAATATGTACCTATTGTAGCAATTTTCATATGTCTTCTAAAAGACCAACCATACGAAAAACGTTTGTATTTGTTACGGCGTCAAATTCTCAATTCTATTGAGTAAAAAATATAAAACAAAAGTATCTTTCTAAAGAATCGAATCCAAACCATAACGATAGCTATAGTTTACAAGTTGAATGCAAGTATAACGCGCAGTCTCACGGTAATTCTGAGCTAAGCTGAGCGGCCTGTGCTGTAGGCTCTAGGCGCACACGGTGCCGGCGATGGCGTCCTTCTTGTTGATGCTGTATATCCTGAAGTTCTCGTAGTCGTCCTCGAGGCCCTTGTAGATGAAGGTGGACAGCCGGTCCACGAGCACCCACACGTTGCCTTCGCGGTCGAGCTGCCAAAGCATACACAGATTACAATAAACGTGCTCATCTTAGCATCATCAACGTCGTACGTAGAATGCTAGCTGCCTTCTCACTCGGTACGTCGTAGTCAACATTCGGGATTACATTAGATTATGCCTTATTGGTTCTGTGCGATCCGAAAGCGATTGAATAATTTTTGAGATTAATATGTATATGCATTATTAAGAGCATGTTCTACGGTGATTTCTGGTTAATGAAAGACAACAAAGTCTATGACTAACCCCCGGCACTGACTTCACCTCGAAGATTAAAGGCGTTTGGCCAGATAATCATTGTATTATACATTTATGATAAATGTTTCGTTTTATATATTTTTAACGTTGTTGACATTTAAACATAACGTAGCTAGTGGACAATTCAAATAGAATAGCTCGTAATAAGAATATCTAAATAATTATTATGTTGTTTACATAGATAAAATCACCTACGTAGCAAAATTTTAATACTCATAAAAGACGTTGTATTCTATTTTATTGTTCCAGGTGTACTATAGTATTATGACCCCTTAGGTACGGCTTATTGGAATTACAGTATATCGATGAACGTATTATCAACGTTCGATATGAACAAGGGAAGCGATGAAGCAAGGGCGAGGGGCTGCTCACCTTGAGGTCGTTGGGGAACTCGTAGAGCGCGGGGTCGCTGCAGATGAGCGCCGTGTTCTCGGGCCTCAGGGGCTTGTTGGTGTTCCAGCAGGCGACGCCGTTCCTGTTCGGCTGCAAATGGAAAGGCAATTGAGCTCCATGCAGTAAGGTAACGGGTATGACTCGAGTAATATAAAAACTCATCACATCCATATATTATTGTATGCGTTAGGGTTAACCAAATTACAAAGGTGTTAATATATACTATAGTACATTCGCATTAAGAAAATAGTGACGTCATCATGTCCTCACGATTTGACCAATGAGACGTGACAACGGTTGTCTGCAATTGGTCGATGTGAATGGTTTTCTCATTAACTAACGTCTCATTGGTCAGTTTAACCTTTATATATAATGACGTCACTATTTACTTAACGCGAATAGACTATAAAGTTTAGACGTATAAGATAAAAGAAACTATTAGGTCACAATCTTAGCTGTAACATACGCATGAGTATGATTTCACCTGGGTGTAGAATAAGACTCCTGTCTCCTGGTCGTAGTAATTGGCGGAAGTCTGTGATTTCTCACCCTTGTCCCCGAGAATCTGAAAGGAGTTTCCATATCAACTTACGGTTCTAATCCAATAGTGCGATAACCGACACTTATTCCAACATAAGTAATTGGAAGTTACGGTGAGTTTAAGTATGCTAGTATTCACATTTAATGTCACAAGTAACACACGCATTTTATTTGATAAAAGATAAGTTCAGAACGTCACATACTCATATAGCACAAGTAACGCAATCCCTAATTTCTTAATATCCACAATGACTGTTAAGTTCGAGAATAGAACCCGTAATCCACAGGTTGCAGCTTGCAAGCTAACCACACACACTTTACTATTGGTATAACCGAACTTTGGACATATGCGTCAATGAGACGCTAAATGTCAAAGAGACAATTTAGATACCGGCAAGCAATTTGTCAAAATTGCATTTATAAACTTTATCGAATGTCATCGTAATAATGTTTTATCTAGCTGGCTTAGAGACCTATAACTAACTCTACGCGTTGCAAGAAGTAGTGCTTGTTGATAAGGCATCAGTTCATAAAATTGTATAATTAATGTCCACTGCATGTGATAAAAAGATTTCGTCAAATCGATTTATCTCTAAGTTGTAAACCATATCTAACTATTGTTAAGGCGTGAGTAGTTTCTCACTTTCTTTTACTGTGACTTATCTTTTAACTAATACACCGCATAGCTATTACCTTAAGCGAGGTAGGAGCCCACCCTTTTACCAAATAGTCAGCGCGCAACGTAAGAGGTGGCGTTTGATCCGTATAATGCATGACTAAATATAATGATTGGCATATTCCTTAGAATGCACGAATGTGATAGGATCTCAGTAATAATGAGTTAAAAACTAACATGTTTTGAAATAGCGATTATTGAGTTTGCGGGTCAAGTGGGCCAGTGCGGCATCAGGATGGGTGATGCTGCGAAGTGATTGCGCGCCGTTGGTTCCAGGAAAGGAACATCAATGAACTTGTCATGTATAATAATAAAGATGGGTTTCCATTGTGCAAGATGACGTCACACTTGTATAAAAGTGCACTTTGCATGAGAACACAGTCCGCACCTTTCATGCGAGTTCAAGTGTCAAATTACCAGTATGGTGCAATGCGAGTGTGTACCATCGTAGTGTACTTGTGACAGAATACATACATATTTGATTAAACGTGGCTTTTGAATAACTTAAAACCTGCATGCGGTCACCCTGACTAACCTGAAAGATGAGATGATGGTCGTGAATGTTACGTTAATATACTGCACTTATTACAATCAATTTTTCTGCTTCACGGATCCGTTATTAAGTGAACATGAAAACCGTGTTAATTTTTTCTCACATCCATGACACGCTTCATTACGCGTCAGTCATGCTTTCATTCGAAGACGCTTAAGTGTGTGTTCATTGTCCAACCACTCTGGGCCTAATCACCGAAACATGAATTTTTGAAAATGTAAAGGGTGTGTGTGTGAAGTAAGAGACGTATATCAGGATCGTGTCAGGTGGCGATCCATAGTCTCTACCGTTAGGGACGTAAAGTCGTGATTGTATCTATGTATGCATCATGAATTGATTCTTCAGTGTGGGCCATAGTCATTGTCACCTTTGAGTTGGGCGCTGACTATCTGATGAATCGCAGTCTCTTTGTATACTCGGCTGATTTACCTTAAAGTCGCGGAAGGCCTCATCCTTGTTCAAATGGGTGTAGTTGCGAAGGAGTTCGGTTGACACACAGAACTCCTTGGTGCTCGAGAACGGATGGAAAAACATTGTGCGGAATCTGAAACACAATAAATAACCATCAGTGATAGTAACAAAGATATTTTGGGGAAGAACCCTGGGAAGTTATTATCTCCTGGTATTATTATATAGTCATAACAAAATAATGATTTCAATAAAAATGCAGCTACCAATATTCCTAAAGTCTTAATCGTTCTGCCCAAAGTTTTTATGGTCATAAACGCGTCCCTGTGGTACTTTATGTACGGAGAGGTCATCGTATACCTATTATTATGTTTTTCTACTTTTGCCATAACAGGTACGTAATACACCTTTACAATAAATGACTCGTGACATTGGCCCCGAAAGTTGCCGGTTCACTGGCTAAGGTCTTGCGCACAATCGGTGCTCGTAATCATAGTCATTCAGCTACAGTGCGAACGAGCGCTGCGTTAAGGCCAGCCGCATACGAGTATAGGGCATAGCGTAGGGAATTTATTTGAGAGTAATTACTCAGAATACACAAATTGCATAATGTTAACTGAAGGAAATGTTAAAATAACAAAAAAAAATTTAGAAAAGAGATTGTAAATGGTCAGATATACTACATAAATATTCACTTTCTATAATGCCTTTCGGGGTAGATAAAACCTTGGACAGACTACAATATGACGTAGGCCACTTTTTTGCAGCGAAGTGAAATGATTTTTATTTAGTAACCAATTATTTAAGCTCCTAATTGTTAAATCTGGATTACCACACACTCATCTTATTGGTTTACCCACGTCTCACCACATGCGCACCGGCCCTTATTGTTAATCTAGCATAGTTTAATTACAAGTTTTCAAAACAACACTGTGATATACGTGATATATGTGATATATATGTCTAACTCGTACTGTTGTGTTATATATTTCAGTTAATTTTAATCAAACGAACGATTCCATAATATTTAGAAAGAATTGGACTTGCAAATAGCAACTGAAACTCAATATATGCAGGAACGCCGCAGTCTCCGAAATTATTTAGCGCCATCAAACATATTTACAAGTATCAGCTGTCTCTGTTCATCCAATAAAAGTTTTCGTTTTTATTTCCTATTTGAGCATCACTTACCCATCTTCCCGCTTCTCGGAGAGCGCCAGCCCAAAGACGCCGTCGGTCCAGTGGAACTCGATGTTGTTGATGTTGTAGGAGCCCGCCAGGGGGTCGAAGTGGAAGTAGTGGTGCGCGATGCGCCACGAGGCGTCGCTCTTGAGGCTGTACACCACCACCCCGTAGGAGCCCAGGTCGGGCACGTAGGCGAAGGCGTCCTCACACGTCGCGTTGTCCACGTCCACCACCTGCGGACGGCGCATGCGTCAGACAGGGGCTCATTCAGTTGAGTGATATGGGAGATCGGATAAGTTCAATCGCAAATAGAAAATGGGCAATGGTATCTTAACCCAAAATGACCTGGAGCGCTATCTTTGCATTGTGGTTATTACTGACAGATATAATTACGAACTAAAAGAGAAGAAATCAATCAATGAATCATTTGAAGGAAAGAAACATCAACATAATATAGGCCATTGCATAAAGCATAGTCCTGCCCAGCGGACAGTGGGAACTGGCGAGCGACGCTTAGCATGCTGCGTGGGGACGTACGATGTTGGCGAAGAAGGAGTCCTCCTTCATGTCCGAGGGCTTCAGGTGGTAGCGGTGGAGCAGTTTGTCTGTGGTCAGGTCGAACACCACGATGGAAGGCCCGTCGATCAAGTTTCCAGCTCCTGGAACATTACATATACGTATACATCCATATAAACAGTTATTTATAGTTGAATGCATCCATTTATAGTTGAACTTATGAAAAGAACATTAAGCCTTGTCCTTAAGGACAATCCTTGTCATTTAAGTTCATGTAAGCAATTTTCTTTAATTGGTTGACTCTGGATTATACGCAGAATGCATCCTCTCTGTTCTCCATATGCTTAGAAGCAGTAGAACTGCTCACTGCGTTGTATCCCTCCAGATGTCAATGAAAGATCGATGCATATAATTTTTGTAGAAGTACACTACAACATCTGCTACAAGTCCAACCCACGGGCATTAAAATATGAAAGTTGCCGCTCATACTATAGTTACGATAATATGTATTCTTTGAACTTCTTTCTAAATAATATATGTTAAATTTAATATGTTACATTTTATGACAATGTGATAATACATATGTGTAGATATGTGCGCGTGTATATAACGTACCTCCGAAAGAGTTGACGAGATTAAGCCATCCATTGTGAGATCGCATGGAGCGATCCCAGCAGATGTTGCATAATGGTGAATGATGCGAAACGTGTTACGTTAGCTTTTATGATGGAAAACATATGTTGTGATGGCTAAGATGAAATTCACACTAAACATCTATGAAAATATTTTTTGTGGTTGCGTGATAGCGGTGTTTGTCAACTAAAATAAACCCACGGCAAGCAACTAGGCAACTATTGTGTCGTAGATTAGCATAAATTATAAAAATAATTAGAGTTTCTATCTAATCTTTACACGCATCATAAGGAAACTTTCCTAGTCAGCCAAATATAAAGATTACGTCATGTAGGATGTTAGACTTCTTATGAAAAGTAAAGAGGCTTTACGAGGTGAAACAACAAACGGATGGCTACTCAACTTATGACTGTATTGAAGGAACATGTCTGACAACAATGCTTAATATATTACACAGTTAGATTTTAATCTCAACAGCTTTCCTTTGTTATCATACATTTACCTTCTAAAGGGAGCATCTGCGATCACGGCGCCTCGTTTTCCCCAATAATGGCATTGTGTTTACTGATAGAATATACTCATACGTATAGTACGTACTCGGCGGATAAAAATACCGCAAAGCCTTATAGGGATGATCCCTACGGTCGCCATTGCTCCTTATTCACGTACAGCAAAACATTTCATAAATATGCTATCGTCCATATCAAATATATGTTATTCATTTGTAAAGTAATAATATTTTATTCCTTAAGTCATCATTCCTTAAGTTTATTTTAGTTAATCTGCTTTCTCGTGCATTACCTAGTCAGTCGAGTAGGAAGTCTAAACAATTCTTAAATGTCCTGATCGTGACCTGGAAATCGTGCTCCAATGCCCATTATTCGCGATGTCACACGACTAGCTAACTTTCACCTGCATGCCATACAGATAATGGTTTGTATGGTGTTTATGTGTTAATGTATATACAAAATATATACACATAAATAAATATATAAACTTTTAAATACAGTTGTAAAGATAAATTAATGTATAACTAATAATTTGATGATTGAAATCCAATTCGTTGACAGAAACCAATAAGGTAATGAACTAAACAGAGTGTAGATGTGCTTTACCGGTGATGTCGGCCAAGCCCGTGTCCATGACCCAGAGGCGGTCGCAGTCGTCCACGAACACCCTGAACACGGACACCACGGAGCTGGGCGAGGGCAGCGCCTTGCTGGCGTCGGGGACGAGGTTGGCCTCCCACGAGGGGTAGGGCCTCAGCGGCTGCTCCTTGGGGCCGTCCGCCTCGATGTAGTTGAGCGACGAGGGCACGCCGCTCTTCCACCGCGGCACCGTCACGAACAACTTGTTCTTCCATCTTGCGAGCCCTGCACACCAAACAGGACGCAGACATGCATTCTTGAAGCATAAGTAATAGCAATAAATGGTCAATGATAATCGGAATATTCAAGTAATGGTGGCCACGAAGCCTCCGATCAATGAATTCAGCTGAAACCTTAATAAAGTTAAGTGAGGTGAATTACCGAGTGGCAAGTTGTGCGACTGCACGAAGCTGCCATTGCTGATGGCGTTCTCCCTGTCCTGCGGAGTGGGCCACGCGTAGTCCACCTGCTTCCAGGCGAAGCGCAGCGAGGGCTCAGCCGCGTGGGCCGCCGCCAACGCCAGCGCCAGGACCACGCCCAAAAGATTCATTTCTACAACATTTACATAAGATAAATATAATCACGTTGGAATATTACGATACCAAGGATGTGAGCGTAAGAAAGGTTTGTATTGGAAATACTTTGGTCTGTATAGTATTATATTATCTGTGCTTTGGTATATATATATTTAGTTACGTAAACGACGGTCTACTTAGTTCCGTTCTTTTTATGATCGTCAGTACTATTCCTACAACTTATATCCTAATGCTTGCTAGCCTAACGTCTTCTAACTGAAGCTTATGATATACTCGTAGCAATTGCTATGTAGGTAAATAGAGCATTTAGCTCGTTGAAAGGGATTTTACATTTGGTATATTTACAGAATTATAAGTGAATTCCCTATTCTTTCTAATATGAATTCGTAACATTGCAAAGACTAAAAATCATCATTAGAAATGATCGCAACCTTGTCTGTTTGGCGTACGCATCATTCGTTTAGTGAATTTCAAAACGAGAGCAGTGGCTGGCGGCGCAGTGTCGCAACGCATCTCGGGGCTCACGCTGCGGCCAACTGGTTCGTGATCTTGAGAAACATTGACTCTGTTTGCTTCGAATGGGGATACCTACAGACTGACCCAATACATAAACAGTGATAGTATAATGTGGAAATAGGATGCTAACTACAGAAGGCGACTTAACAGGCTTAAGTCACTACAAACTATTGGAGGATGATCAAAAAGAAAAGTTCGTTACCAATGCCACAACAAAAGAGCAGCTAAATAAGACCAAGGAATAGTGGTGGCTTCGATACCTCGGAGTTCGATTATTCTCTTCGATTTAATATATAATAACGTGCTGTGTGTCTGTCTTTGTTCATGACCTGAACTTATTATTATGTGCAGAGCGACTGAGCAATTTAGTATCATAACATCGTACGGAACTATACTTCTAACAACAATGAATTTGAAGGGATATGCATTTAAGTTTCTCTAGTAACTTAAAATAATAAAGACTGTTACTATATCAGTTCAAGGAGGTTGGAATGTTTCGCCTCCTTTTTGGGCAACCTCTTCAGACCTTGGCGAGGCTTACAATCTCCGCTTGCGGGCTGCTTGTAAATAAATAAAAAGTAATTGTGTTTATTTATTTCTGGATTTCCATGGACGTTGTGGTCGCAGAAGGTTTTTTAGGCAAGGGCCTACTCTTATATGGTTCTTAGAACTATAACAAGAAAAAACTGCTTTGGTTATGTTGTAGTATTATATAATAGTGGTTGGCAGGTAATTTTTTACCGACTATTTTATCATGTAGAGGTTGGTTTTTAAGAACCAGTCAAGATAAAAAATATTTGAACTAGTTATTGATGGTAAAAAATATTGAACGTGGTTGCTTCAATGTTTCCGAATATTTAATTAGCTCTACGAGCATTCAATTTAAATTTGTGGTTATCTCAGCATAATTTCTGTATTATGTAAACAGTAGTAGTGAAACGCGGACTTTGATTGATCCATACATACATGTTAGGCCTTCGAAATTTTGAAGATGACCATTCAAACCTCTGACAATCCTGTCACAATAAAAAAGGGAGTGTGTATACACCAGCGTATGTTAGGTTTTATTATGTTTATTGTTTAGCTTTAATATGTTATTTAGGTATTTTTGATCAAGTTTTAGTAAGTTAGTAGTTAAAACTGTGCTAACATAAACCGATTGTGCTGGTTACATAGCCACAAATAATAAATTAAAAACATGTTTTTAATAGGTACTTAATTTTTTTACCAATTTTTTTATCAAGTCCAGTAAATTTATGTCAACTATAATTGACCCAGTTAACATTCCGTTCATATGTAATCACAATGTTTGCTCCATTAATACTCCATTACTGATTAGCCAGAACTAGTTTGTTAACATATTCATAGCAACCACAAGAGCAGGTACTTAGCAATTATGTAACCGAGCCAATCAATGGTGTGAATTTCCACGCGAACAGATAGGAGATCTAACAAGTTTTCCTGCTCTTTGTCTACAAAAAAGGGTGTTACTAATCAACAGTATTCGTACGTCTGTTATGATCATTTTGATCAGTACATATTACTATCCTATTATCGTTGAATTCAATCAAAGCTCGGCCCTAGTCAACGTCAGTAGCACAGAGGCGGAAAAACAGAGACTTTCGATCAAATAGTTTATAGATAAAGAAACGATCCGAGTTTAAAACTGTGTTTATGTATTTAGAAAGGACTGAGGGTTGCGTCAGCACTGAGTTCACTCATACTAAAATGGAAAATATGCACCTATTGGGACGAAGATTATGTATCTACGATGATTGTCTCTGTACGTGTGTAAGTAAACTAAACAACGCGTCAATTACACTACGCGTTTACTTACATTCTGATTTCAAGACAGGATATCCGTCCATTGATAACTAATTAACATTTTGATTGAACATCCGATGAAATGCGACCAGCACAAAGAGCATTCGCTACGCACTTCTTTTCTAAGAAAAATTGACCTTGACTGTGGCTGCCAGTGTCGAACAGTACAACTTGCTTTCACAAGACAAACCACCTAAAAGAAACGAAGACTCTTCCTCTTATAAGTAATCTCCCCTTTGAAAAGGATCTTCCCTTCCCAAACTATGACGAAGATTTTTGAGCAACTCCTGTTCACAAACTTTGTTATCGTAATTTGAAATCGAACTCTCAAGATGAATACAATAGTTCAGAAATGTATATTGTGATACAGATGTAAATATGTTCCACTTCATGAATGTTAACACAAGCATTCATCTGCGTTAGACAGGTATTCAAATGCGTTATGATATAATTGTCATTGTTTGTGCAATAATTATGAATAAATAAGCCTTTGTTGCTACAAGGTTTCTTCCTCTCTATGCAAGCTTCCTATAATTAATGGATTTTATAATTTACTTATTCATATTCTTTTAATTACGGATATCAATTTTGCATAATAAAAAAATGATAATAAAAACTTAAAAATATTAATTATTAAACTTTAACTATTCATTTAAAAGCCTTTTCAATTTTCACTATAGCATATTATACGAACATAAATAAAATTAATCTTTTTTATTAAATTATGATAATCAAGGGACAACTTAGTATTTAAACATCAATTTCAATAAATAATTTACACAAAAGCAACCGGTAGAAAAACAAAGGATGAACTACTCCATAATGAAGAATGGCATACCTGTTCTCATTGAGTCGCCGCCGTAGAACCAGAGCCTCAGTGAAAGGTCGTGCAGCCTACTCCGGAGCGGGGCCGCCACTGACTAAGCCTTGCGCCTCGCTTCGAGCAGTTATATATATTTCCTTGGTTACTGTGTTACTGCTATAGGACCAAATGTCAAAGGACAGCAGCGCAAACCTTTGTCATCGGAAACACTTCGGAGTTAAGCTTAAAGTTGATGTAAAGCTTAAAGGTTTTTACTTATTAAATTTAAAATGAAAGCCTTTTTCCATTTATATAATTATGAGGCTTAAGAAAATAAGAGACTTTATTAACTAAATTAATATAATTCACAATCTATTAGGATTATTACTGTTGCTGTTCGTAACATCTTCAATTAACATGGCAGGCAGGCAAGTGCTGACGTACTTTTTGTCCTTGTTTTCCTTGTTTTATTACCTTCGCTTGCTTCGAGGTGCCAGGAATAAGGCTCACCAACTAGTATAGGATGGATAAACTCTCACTTTTTCAATTACCAATAAATCTCATGTTTTGCTAATAAAAACGGCGACACAACCCGATACTGCTAAGGGATAGGGATGAGTGAGTATTCGCATCATTCTGTCCATCTCGAAAAGCATCGAGGCGGCAGTGTGTGAATATATGCCGTCGTTGTTCATCGTTAAACTCCATGGGTAGTGCTTCTTTGTGTGCAGGCTTGCCACAAGAAGCTTTAAAATATCTCATAACTTTACCGCAACCTAATATAAATTAAAACATTCTTTCCGTAATCTTTTTTTATGTTATAATTCAACATTTTCAGGATCAATGCTAACTCATCCCCGATATTTTTGTTAAATGTGCCCAAGAGAGTGTTTGTGGGATTCTGTTCGCTCCTAGTGGTATACCTAAGAGGTCGAGTTCATACATATTATTATAGGAGTACATATAATTATAAAAGTACATTTCCATATACAAAGCTAAGTTTGATTTGAACATGCAATTAGGCTGTCACGTTCATTATAGTCCCATATAAATGAGTACTAAAAATGACCAATTTCCTGCAGAGCCTTCAGCGTGCAGAGTCCACGCATGCCGTTTGTCAATTTGACACAGATAATTCAAGGCCTGCCACCGCCATGCCGACGTGAGTTAGCTATCTGCTTACAGTATCGCCCTAAAACCTTTTTGTTCTACGCTGAGTACTTTGCCCAAATTGGATGCAATAAAAAATCTGTCATTATGATACTGTGAAATACATACAACCTGTCACGCCGGATATTGATTATCAGGTTTAAAGTGGGCTTCGAGTGGCAAAATATGTTGATGATAGACACCCAAGGCCTGACTAGTTACCCTTAAAATATTAACATCGAGTAAGTGTGAGAAATAGGTGAGATAAACTTAAATGGACGTAAACGTCCGGAATAGAACATGGAACCTTCTCACAAACGGTTAATAAAATAAAACTCAACACCTGTCACACCTGTAAGTAGGAAAAATTACATCCATTCTTTCATACCAGAGCACAATTCTTTTAAGTTTAGATATCCGTTACAGTGATCCAGTCAAGAAACATTAATTTGTTCCATGTCTGTGGATACGTCTACGGTATTCGTTTAGTCGCAAAGTGTCCACGATATTTAATTCTATCTTCACTCAAAACATGTATTACTTACCTAGTTGTTACCTGTCATAATACGTAATTTATAGTTAATGTATTTTGTCAAAGGGGTGGATAGATTTTCCGAATCTTTCACTCTTCGTTCCGATGCAGAGTTCCCATGCTTAGCGCCGGTCTGATGCTTCTCCGCCTATTCGTGTGTGAGTCGGATTCCGTACGAAGTTTTCGTTGACTGGAAACGTTGTATGTATTTTGCATAAACATTGAAATATGAGTAAACGACTTTTCATTGCGAACTTCAAGTTACATTTAGTATAACCTATGTATAAACTTCACAACTGTTTCGCTCTAAAGGTATGGTAAAATCCAAGGAGTACATCATAATTGAGGAATTAGGCTTATGAAATTTAATTAAGGGTTAAGTACTAAAATTTGAACTAAAAATCGCCCCTATATTACAAACAAAATAGTATCATCTTTAAGTGGTAATTTTGAACATTACATAATTTTCTTCACTATGAAAGAGAAATTGGTGTTTGTTCAATTGTCCAAACAAATGTTAACCAATTTATTGAACACGACATCGCTATGCATGCATTTTAATTACATATTTAAATGCATTGACTACAGAGTTATTACGTTTATGTCGTTTCATGACGTTATTCAAAATTATGCGTTCACACATCCTACCTTACGTCTCGCTTTGCTTTGGAGGGATTAAACTGACCAGTTATACGATGCTACTCGCTTCTTCGTTGCATTGTATTGATGCAAAGCGTTTTGTTATGACAGGCTCATCCGAGACAAACATCACAAATTCACAATATAGTACTTGGTTCTGCAACAGATGTAATAAGTTTGACAAAGAATGAGCCAAAAGTAAGCAGATGATGAGGCCAATTTTTAGCTGCCTTTTACTCGACTTGTTTTTAAAGTGTGGTAATAGCTTCATATGCACCTATCAGGTACCATACGAGTGTTAGTGTTACTATTTACGTAACGTGGACGTTGGCACTAGAAGGAATACTCGAATCTGCAATCCTCGTTCGCGTTAATGCTGCGGCCATAAAGCCGAAGACAAATAGACAAGTTGTGGCGTATTTCGCGACGCAAAACCAGTCTGGTGTCGACAACCCCAAGTTCAGGCCGATGTAAACAGAAACTCGTGAGCAGAGAGAAGACAGGCGGCCGTGACCCGCGGCGTCGCGCAACCGCCCAACGAGTTTATTCAAACAGTTTTAATTCAGTGCCTCTTCATGCTTTGTGCGCCGTGATGGATGACACGTTTATAAGCTGCCACTTGATTTGGTCGCCGTTTGGACATCGTCAAATGTCAACTATATTTTGCATAATATGCACGTCTATGAAGAATCGTACTCTAACGACTCACTCATATTTAGATATTTAAAAGACAAACGCGTTCACGACCTAATGGTAGTAGTCAGAGGTTCAGGTGTCTATCTACGCAAACGAATACAAATTCGACAAATTCTATGGCCACGCACTGACTATTTGTTTCCTCACGTTGTTTTTCCTCTCTGTAATCATCGGTGCATTTCGGAAATACATTATTATTGCGAAAATTTACATAGAAAATCAGAAAATTTCATTTTCATTGGTATATGTTCCGTTGTTTGAACCCTGTGCCCACTGATGCAGAGTCAAGGCCCCAACCACTGAGCCACGTCGATATATTCGGCTTCTGATATTTATCAATTAAAATTATGTGATGAGTGATAATCTGCAATTTACAGGTTATAATGTAGAAAAAGTTTTTATTTACAACTTTTTCTGCATGAATGTTTAGAAATACATGGTGTATTGGAGATGTATTATTTGAGTTTCAAACAGTTCCTTTCGTTTGGAATTAGCTATTTTCCTTAACGGGTTATTGTGTATGATATGAGCTAGGCGTTGCGTTACGTTACGTTGCTCTAAAAACTTTCTCCGTTATGAATATTGATGCCAAATATTTGTAATAAAGGGAACAATATGCTGCAGCAACAATATAATTATACTGTGATAAAAGTCGAAAGAGCAAAAAAAAAAAAAAATTCTTAAATAGAAGTATGTAGCGACTGCAGTCTAGTGGGTAAGACCACTGCCTTCTTATTAGAGCTCATAGATTCGAATTCCGGCTCTAGCATGTAACAATGAAAATAAAAAGTGTTTATCATCAAAAATATACCTCATTTACGCACATAAGGGAAGACATCGTGAGGAAAACTGAATATCCATAATTAATCGTCAGACTCAATAAGAAGGGGGTGTCTAATACAAGTCGTGAAGTGTATGTATGTATTATTATTGTCACCTTCTTGACCAGACTACGGAGTGTGAGGAAATTTTTATACGGTAGGCCACATGTCAAACAAAAAAACAAAAAGAAACGCGTTCATGACCATTATCTACGCTACCCTTGCCAGAGCTTCAGATTTCATCTCCGCAATTGCGAAGGTAGTAATTCTATGGACACCTCGAACCCACGTGTGAACCAGACAGCACTCAATGTGACAGGTGGTAAGCCATGTCACCATTTACAAGCACTAACTATTACCTGTTCGGGAAACAGGTAGGTTTCCTCACGATGTTTTCCCTCACTGTATAATTCGACGCATTTCGTAAATGTGTTTTCATTACGAAAATGTACATAGAAATTAATTAAAACTTCATTTCCATTTTACACGCTCAAGTGGGATTTGAACCCTGTACCCTCTGATACAGAGGCAAACCCCAAACAATTGAGCTACGTCGAATTTCGAGGCCACATGTCATGTCACAAATATTCCCTATGAATGCCACCACAAAGTGGGAGAAACGGGGATACTTAATCTCTGTCTACCTCTCTAGAGGGAAACGGACGAGTATTATTGTGTCACACATGGTGTATCCATATCCATTTAATGATATTTTCAGACTTTCTCTTCAGTTTCCCTATCGCGTATCAGATAGGGAATGAATATCTTTCATTAACAATTTCTCCATCTGGTGTTTAATTACTGAGCACAGGCGGATGCGGAGGCTTTTGTGGGCCACCACCACCAGTGAACCTGACATCGGCCAGGCCTTCGTCATTTCACCCAATCAAATATCGGAAAGATATCGTCTTCTACTTGGGATTGCTATCGCATGTTATGCAATCATTTAAGTAAAATAAATAGCATTCATTGCATACCGAACTAGTTCAAAATAAACCTTCAATAGAAAGTCGATTTTAACTCATCTTTCTGAATGCAGGAGCTAGAATTTTTATGTGAATTTATGTGTTTGTTTTTATTTGTGTGTTGAAGACAGCCAACATACCCCACAAAGGCAATCACCCCCAAACGGGTGTACTGAATAATAGACCCCGAAAGTTTGGTGGATAGGGAAATGAGGAAAATTATTATAATGATGACAAGTGGCCATCAAAATGCGTAAAAATAGTGTTGGGCCTTAGCGCCTTTCGCCTTGCTACATATGGAGCAAAATGGAGCTGGTTAAACGCCATTTAACATTCATAGTAACACGGAACAAGGCGTAAGTTTAAACTTATGAGCCATTGAGTGGCCTGACAATAGGCAATCAGCTGTCAGCTGGCTGGCGCAAGAATCCGCGGAACTAATGAGCAGTTTCCCTGTGAGTTTTCTCTAATCACATGTCCAT
This sequence comes from Leucoptera coffeella, assembly GCA_030578115.1. Classification (NCBI taxonomy): domain Eukaryota; kingdom Metazoa; phylum Arthropoda; class Insecta; order Lepidoptera; family Lyonetiidae; genus Leucoptera; species Leucoptera coffeella. The sequence goes on from JAMBLF010000479.1 coordinate 17,502, forward strand.
CAGCGCGCACTGCAAGGGTGCGATGCATTGCGGCGTCGCCGAGACGCAGTGATTAATGCTCCGCTGTTAGCAGTGTGATGTAAATGCATCTGTATGCACTGCTCACTGGAGCGTTAGGAAAAGCGACCGCCCAACCGAGACCAGTGGAGATCTGCGCATTAAGTGCCGCCGCATAGCCAACTGTCATTGGCCGTGTGCATGCATACTTAGTGAGTGTGGGCAAGCTAATTAACGGGAATCCAGGCTCATAATACACTTGTGTATGAATGTTATGATGTATAGTTTATTGCATAGTCCATTAGAATGATATGCAAATGAAGTATGTGATATGTTCAGTAAGATTATTTGAAATGTCTTATTTTGCACAAACTATTCGTAAATTAAGTTGTTTGATTGCTTGTGTTTATTCGATTCAGAACCCTAATTAATTTTGCGTATCCAAATAATAGCCTTATCAAAAGTATTAGTATATATATTTATATGTTACGCCTTTTGTCACATAGAGGAATCGATAGATAGTTTTCAAGAATATTTCTCCATGTATAATATACTGTCGCGTCATTGAAACTATTAAGAACGTTATTGTGTGAAATGTAGTACGTCTAGATAAATACGTAAATAAGTGTATCTGATGTATAAGTGTGGTGTGGAAAGCAGTGGATCATATCCACAAATGAGCGAGAGCATGGAAAAGTTGAATGGAATGGGTTTAGTAATGAAGATGAAACTTGGGGCGTAACATATCAATCTATCTCTGTATTACAAGTAAGAACTATATTAAACCAAAACTATAGCCTGAAGGAAGTTTGTCAAAGAAATTGAAATTAAAACAATACTTGTTTTGTAACCACCTTATATTTATTAAAATCTTTATATACAACACAAACTTAACAATTAACAGCAATAGTTAGAAAATATTAACAAATGCAACTTCTGAAATGCATAAAATATAAAGTAACAAAACACTTAATAATTACTTTTATACTATTTTCGGTACATTGCTAAAGTTAAATATGTATAAAAGATCAAGTAGCAATGGTGAGCAATGTTAAACAGGATATTTATAGTTGCGTCAACTTTTAATTTAATATCAGTTAAGTAAACCTGTACCAAAACACTTTATCTTCTTTTATTCTTTTTCAATAATAGAAATGATCTAATCGAATAATGTTCTCTTTATTTGACCGAAGTGCTCGAAATAAAGTAGTAGTAGTGAGAAAGCTGCTTTAGTGCATAGTGTTTGGGCAGGGGGGCCCTCAGCAGGTGCCGTACTTGGGGCAGTCGTCGGCGTAGTCTGCGTCGAAGGACTCCTCCCCCTCGTCGTCCTCGTGGTGCGAGGGCGTGGGGCGCGAGGGCCGCTCCCACTGCGCCGGCCGCCTGGGCCTCCTGCGGCTGCCGGAGGGCTTGAACCTTGAGGGCCTGGGCGCCGGCCAGCGCCGCCGGTTGCGCTCGTGGTGCGTCGTGTGCGACACGTGGCTGTACGCGGGCCTCCTGGAGCGGCTGCGGTTGCTAAGAGAACACATCCCATTACGATGCGAGCACAACATGTTCCCTTCCCACCCAACCTCACTATATGGGTTCTCATTCTTTCTGATATGTCATGAGGGCGAATAAAGGACTAGAATTGGCTAACAACCCGTGCCCAGTATGACCACCATAGTCACGATAATATACTAAGAGTTATCAAGGTGATGTCGTATCTTTAATATTGTATGTATGAGCTTAGTACCTACTTCCTAGAACTGGCGGAATGGTGTATGGAAGTCAGTGAAGTGAAAGGGAAACCAATGTGATGCGTCTTTTACTCTACCCTTCCCCAGCTTTACTCTTAAGGAATACGTAGTGTCAAAATAAAAGAAATAAATGAAGCCCGTTTACATTTGGAGAGAAATTTCGAATAGGTATGACACCGTTGAATAAAACGTTGGTCACATCATGGAAGCAAAAGTGTAAGCTTAGTTGTTATTGGTAGGTACCTGCGCAGCTTCTTCATGTAGGCGATGACCCTCTTGGCCTGGTGGGCGTCGGAGGCGCTGGGCACGAAGTCCTCGTCGTCGAAGTCGGGGCTCTTGGAGTCGTCCAGCTCGTCGAAGGAGGGGCGCGCGTGGTGGAAGATGGGCCGGATGTGGGGCACCGGCACCGCGTACGGCTTCAGCACCGGCACCTGCACCTGCAGCGCACCCAACACATCACGCCATAGCCACAGCCAAGTACACACATGACACTACCATGAGACAGGGCTGAGCACAGTGTCGCTGCCTTGCCTTGTATTGTAAGGCGTCACTCGTATGCTCAGCGTGGTCGAGGCATAAATCCCTTCTTAAAGAGTTGACATTATAAACCTGCGTTGAGCAACTTACAGTGACGTCCCAAAAAAAAGCAACTAAATAGTACTACATTTCTACTAATAGTAGCTAATTAGACAATTCGCCAATGTTTCGGATTATCAACATAATATGCGGAAAAAATGTGTACCTAATTATAAGTCATTACGCACACGGTTACATATTGCATAACACAATAACAAAATGAGCTGACAATATGCATGCAAAATAGGAATCACGTAATATTTGAAATAATGGCTTCAACTAAGCTGTGAATAATAGCAGTAATTTAAATTTGCAGAAAGCATCCGCATTTAGACATGTTATACATTATTATGTTTTGCAGTCAATACATTCTTTTACATACTTTTTGTATTCAGTTATAAATCACGAAATGAAAGTAATTGATTGGTTAGAATTTGCATAAACATAAATATACAATGCATACTCGTACATACGCAAAACGGCCATTAAACATTGGAGGAGAGAATCTTGTGGCATAAACGCCTCTGACAATAAATTCACAAGAAAACAACGAACTAACTGCGTTTGCACTGATACTAGCTATACTCCTGGGCCCTTACTCCACTAATGCATTTTAGCCACAATATTACCTCAGTAGCCGTAATATGACATTTTTGGCAAATCACTAACTAATTTAGGCCACTGAAGCGCTATCGAACTACATCTGAAGTACTTCTGCGTCTGAAGTACAAAAAAGCTACGACACTAATCAAACGTCTGTCAATGTTAGTTCAATAGCCTTATATTTGGTACTCTACTATTGACATTTCTGTACTTTGAGTTGCCACTGAAGCACCACTGACTCGCTATTGAGGTACAACTGGGGCAGATGAAAATATTAGAAAAGTGCCACTTTTACAGCCATGACGCAGTAAAGACTCAGTAGCGACGCAGTTGTGTGGCTGTAAATTAATTAGTGGAGTAAGGCCCCTGGTATGCATAAACACGGCAATGATCCCTGAACGAGTTGATGTACCTACTAAACAAAGTCCAAGAGACTTTCATCATAATTATTGTCTATTGCTGGTTACAAAGTTGTTGGGCTTGAGCTTACCATGAACTTAATCTATATCTGAAATCGTGTCCACTTAAAAAAGGAATCTGCATTGGGCTAAAGCTGAAATGTTCCTATCTCATATTTTCACATTTGTGTACCCAACTACGGACTCGACGTTCCGAGGCGCTCAGTACATAATAAATGTGAGCCTGTATACACATACATATTGGTTGTACAGAGGGACCCAGTACGGAAGCTTAGCCTATGTCTGGGCCGAGGGTTACCTCCTTCATGACGGGCACCGGCACGGGCTTCTCGATGGCGTAGGGCACCCTCTTGTACACGGGGTAGGGCACGGGCTTCTCGACGGGCACCGTGAGCTCCCGCAGCACGGGCACCGCCACGGGCTTGGGCACCGGCACCTTGACGGGGTACGGCTGCGGCACCGGCACGATCACCGGGTGCGGCACCTCGATCTGCGGACACACGCCACCCGATTAGGCCCCTCCTACGGCGGTACCCACTTCCGAATTGCGCCATCGGGGAAGTTGAGTTTACATTCATGATTATTTCATTTATTTGATGACATATTCTTCGGGACCATTAATTCAGTGAGGAAGCAGTTTGAAAAATAAATGCTTATCTGTTTGTGTTCGCCGTAAAACTGAAGTCAATGAAAATGAATTGAACCGAATCGAAACTCAAGTCAAGTCGTAAAACTAGGCGGTTATATTTTACTCCAGTTTCAGTTCATAGCAGTATTTCTATGAAATGTTCAAATATGAATGATGTTTTGTTTTGCATTGCAATTGTGCATGCGTGTATTTGAATGTGTACAAAGGTGAATGGATGGCAATGTAGCGAAAGTGGTTTGTCAGGACGGGATAAGGAAGCTTGGGCTCCGTGATCTCTGCCCCTCGCATCGAATCCTGTATGTGTAAGGTCGACAGACGCGATAGGTGCGTACATATATGCATTAAACTAATAATTCTAGTAACCGACAAAACGTGATAAACAATTTCAACTGAGGATTTTAATATTGGGATTATAAACGTCTCTACCTCTACAATATTCGTAAATTTAAAAGGACGCATAATTCTTCAGTCACGGTCACGTCATGCAGAAATAGGGTGGCATAGGGTTCAGTCATTGGTGGTGGTATTACCCTGATTGTCGTCTAGTTGCCTCTTGAAAATTCCAATCAAATCACGGAAAGGATAAAGACGTCTAAAATAAAATAGTAGTGTGTTCGTTCAAATGGTCCAGTGGATATAATCACTTAATCTGCAATTGCGGTTACGGACAAGCAAAGCTCAATAAACGAAATAAAACGAGTATGTTACATAAACATTGAATCTCGAGTACTCATACTCCCATTGGGCACAGGAAGTACATTTTTATAGCCAAAATTAGCCGATTGAAGCATTAATCATTATTTATTAAGGAAAGTAGGTAACACAACCTGATGTTTAAATCACCTCACTTTGCAACCACCATAAACGGTAGGACATCAATATAATTATTATGATGATTTGCCTACAAGTCCATGATGATGACCATTACATAAATGAATGTTTGATGATTGGGGCCATAAATTGCAGCGCTTCAATAGTCTAAAATACTTTCGCCAAGGCGTCGAACTCGTAAACTTGTCAGCTGAGTTAAACGTGCCGTGACCGTAGCTCTGCATATTAATTTGCGGCCACAAAGGGAAACGCTCCCCCTGCATTTAGCGCTAATCGCGGCGTGCGCCGATTTCACTTTCCACGGAGGCAGGCGCTTTCAGGTGCCAGTGACGCAACGCCCGCCAATCGATGCTTTAATCATAAGCTATTGCGTGGTTTGCCCGGGTTTTAATCAATTTTTTTTCTTTTAATGAGCTATCTCCAATTTCTGAACGGAATTGAAACTTAGATAAGGCGTACACAGAAATAGATAAGAGCACGCATTGAGAGAGACCAGTGGAGAAAATTGTGGTTTATTGAAGCATGGAGGCGACCATGAGAGAGGCGCGCCGTGTGTGATTTCCCTGCTGCGCCGATGAGGAAATCAGTGCGCGACGGCCGCCACACCGCATACCGCGCAGCCAGCTTTTCCGCCGATAATGGGCTTAATTGGCCCGGGCCACCCGATGATGGACGTTGATCATGTAAAACACCACTCTAATGAATTTAAGCCTATTTCCGTACTGATGAATGGGAACAATTGAATTTCATTTCCTGTTAAACGTTAAGCTTCATTTGATTGGTTTTCATGAAGCGTTACTAAGAACTTGTTTTGTCTTATTTCGCTTATTTTTCGTTGGGAAATTAACTTAAATTAATTTAGAAAAACACAATACTTGAAGTTTTATTACTATTAACTCCGCAATGTGAGACTAAGTACGAAAGCTCACGAAATAACCACAATATGCATGAGTGTGTATTATGTTATGTAATAATTTCTGCTATTTGTGAATTAAACATATGACTATATACCTACTATCCGAAACGAACAAAATTTTCTCTAAAGCTCATTTTGAAATGCTTAATACTCCGAAAATAAAAGCAATCGTGATTCTAATACTCCATGATTACATAAGATATTCAGAGACATTGCTTATTGTAGTACAAGACAGCGAAAGCTTGTTGAAGAATTCTTGATCGTGATTAAGACTAATACATATTGAGTTGTATGCGTGAAATCATGCAAAACAATATTAATTTAGTTTAACATTGGAATTTAATTTTCTCAATATTATCTGAGGCGCATATAGAATGTTACTCCCGACAAATGTAATCTATTGGATAATGGGCTGACAACCTATTACTATTTCATGACTAATAAAATTCTACATACATCAACGATATCACAGTCCTGCTAAAGGTGACTGAAAAAAGACAGTCCGCCTCGGAAGGAATCGAAGGATTGTGCACTATTTGAATAAATGTTGTTACACAGAAAAGTTTTATATTGGTAGAATGTTTCATTAATGGCAAGTATATGGCCTGATATTGTCTAACAGTGTAAGGAGAGAAGTTAGTCTGAGTAAGGTGTAGGCTAGTGTGGACTCACCGGGTAGGGCTTGGGCACCGGCACGTGCATGGGCTGCGCCTCGGAGCCATAGGCCTCGCTGTCCCTGTAGGAGGGCTCCCGCTGCTTGGAGCGCAGGTACGAGTGCCGCCACTTGTCCACGAGGCTCTTGTACTCCTTCTCCGAGAGGTACTTGCGGTAGTCGTCGCCTATCTCGTTGGGCGCCTTGAACGAAGGCAGGTACGATGGCCTGGCTATAGATTCGTGATTTCTTAACCCCAGAAGCTCCTCTTCGGATTTGAACCGGTCGTCGTGTGGCCTCTTCAGGGGCGGGTGTCTGGTGAAGGACGACCACTCGTTCTTGGCGCCGTGGGGCTTGATGTGGAACCGGTGTCTTTTGGGGATGTGCACTACCTCATCGTCGGCAGAGAAAGGCCTCTTGGGGCGGTATCTAAAGGGTGGCAGTTCCGTGGTTTTGAACATGGTGCCCCAGTGAGAGGTGCTGGTGGGGACGTTCCCATAGAGCTGCTTGTACTGGCCGATGTAGTCATCGTCTTGAGCACCGCTTTCTTGAACCTTTAGGTTGTTGTACCCGGGGTAGCTTTCGAAGCTTTGTTGCTTGAAATCTGGTGTTTTCTTAAAAGATGAATAGTCGTTTTCGGTGTACTGAAAATTGTTTACGTCGAATATAGTGTTACTGGCTGATGTCACTACGTCGGATTGCTCTCTCAGCGGCCTTCGCGCGCTCATGTTTCGTTGCTCGTTCACGAAGTCATGTGCTTTCAAAGCGTTCTTCCATCCATGATATTCAGTGATGTTGTAGCCCTTGTATTTATCTTTGATTTCGGAGAATGGTTTGGGATTTTTGTTCTTCGGTGATTCGATATGATTTACGGAGTATTCTAGATAGTTGGTTCCGATCGGTTTGACGGACAGTTTGTCACTTTGATCGCTATCTTTGTATTTGTTAAGGCTGAGCTCGTTGTCTGGGTTGTAGTAGCTGCCTCCGAAAGAACTTTCAGCCGGGGTCCTGTAGTCTGAATTGAACCCTGCCGGTTTGACGGACTGGGCCAAATAGGAATTGTCGATAGCAGTCGGATATTCTGGTTTATACTTAGTAAAGTCTACCACTTTGGGAAATTTCATAGTGTTCATGTTATTGACGGGAGGTATTTTTGTAGTATCATCCGTATTTGATAAAGGATTGTATGTATGGGCATAGTTGTACATATTAACATTGTAATAACTCGTCGGAGTTTCTGAGTAGCTGGGTTTATTTTCTTGTGGAGATTGGGCGTTTGGAGCGTTGTATTTGTCTTCATTATTGCTGAACTGCGTATCGTAAGAGGAGCCGTTATACTGACCGTACTGTTTCTGGCGGTGCGCCTTGCCGCTCAACTTGGAGCCGTAGATGTTGGAGCTGTACTCTGTGTTCTGAGCGATACCTTCTTCTGGCTGGGCCTGTCCGTCGGAGCTGGAGAGGCCGAAGTTGGTGCCGGCGTAGTTGTACGCACTGGGGTCGTACGGGGCGTTGGCCTGCTCGCCGGTGCCCTCGCCCGTGGTGGCCGCGAACTGCTGCGACTCCTGCTGCTGCTGCTCGAAGCCCGTCTGCTCGGCGTTCTCGGGGGCGCTGGGGAAGGCCGGCGCGTACAACCGCGTGGAGCTTTCCTGGTTGTAGCTGCTCATGAAGTTGGAATAGTCCGGGGAGCTCGGCACGAAGCCGTCGTAGGTGGGGCCCACATCGTTGAACCCAAAGTTGGAGTAGGTGACGACGTTCGGCTGCGGCGTGGTCTGCTCCTCTTCCTCGTTTTTGGGCCGTTTGTTCTTTTTCGTCCTTTTGCCGAACGCGATACTTTCGTTAATCAAAAGACACACTAGGACAACGGTCAATAACCTTCTACCCATGTTGAACGTTACTCGGTTGGCTGTGTATCAGCGCACTGGTTCCATTGTCCGATCGCGTGAGAAGTGCTCGGCGTCCGCGTGCCGACTGAGCCATCCGCGCCGTCACGCCGCCGAGCGAGGGAGCCGCTGCCACCAATTTCTAATCTTCCCACCGCGGGTGCTCCGCGAGCGCATGCCGTGGTGGTCGCAGCGATGCGCCTCCACCGCTCGCTGTGAAGGTGGACGCCTCTACGCAGTTTGTTTGCCTTTGCAAGTCTTCTCATTTAGGGATTGTTCATTTTAAATACAGTACGATGTACAGTGTAATGCATACAGTAAAATAAAGGTAAAGTCGCATCGCAGCAGTAATACTTATTGTATTGTAATTATATGATGGTACAAGGTATTAAATACAACAACAATTAACAACGGTATAAAATGTTACAGTAAATACAATATTGTTCCTCGCAATAGGCAATAACCAGTATCAGTATACGACGGCATTATTTACTACCTTCCACGTCAGCTTCTGACTATCAGGGAAAAAGTGTGGGTTGCCTATGGCCAAAAATCATTACAACGCTCAGCTGATAGCGAAATCTCGACCTCTGACTACCCTGAAAAGGCACGTACATATGCAATCCATACCAGCCAAAGAAAGCTATGGTTCATGCACTTTGAATACGAAGATCTTTTACTACACATTGTCTTGATTCCGAAAAAACTCATATTTAATCAGTTACCTTGAGTATACATTCATATATTCACGCCTCTACTTCTCAAACGGGATAGGCAGAGATTGTTGATCGCCACCTTCGTAAACGTACTCCTTACATTGTGTGATTAGCAAATAGCACACAATTGCTACACGTTCTCTAAAGTTGAAATAGCTTATAGCATACATCGAATTTAACTTCTTCATATCTCCACAGCAATTGTACGTTAGACATAATTCATGTGGAAATCATATCTCTAATATCTGTAATGCATATAACAATTTATTGTTTACTTGCCGTGGACTGAATATTGATAAATTCTGCGCCTGATCATATAAATTTGCATCAAATACTGAATAAAATCAACGAAGAAACGTTCTCCCTCGAATTTGTACTATATTAGTCCACATTTAAATAAATAGTAATTATAATTTTTTAAGTCTCGTTTATTGACTTAAAAATTAATCGTGAGTTACGAGGGCAATAAAGAAGTTCAAGAATTTTTAATTGTATACAATTGGCTGATCCTGCATAAGCTAATCCTCTAAGGAGAAAAGAGCTGGCGATGAAAGTTTGTTTGCAATGCGTGTAGGCTTGGAAACCTATACTAATAGAAGAAGTTCTCTGTAGGAGTGCAGTACACTTCTCTTAGTCTGCCTAGGATCGGAGAAAATGCGCACCTAATGTTGTGTCCGAAACACCTGATGAGGTGAAGACAACCGATGAAAAGTGGGTTTCCAGCAAATAGGTCGGGGTTCAAAATGAAAGAAATCTGTTACTTTCTAAACACATTATAATATCTAACAGTTATTGAATCGTACAGCATCGGCTTTAATTACAAACTAAACTAAAAATAATCAATTCATTCAAATGGCCACTTCACTACTCATGATAAAATAAAACTATGAATACACAGAAGAGGCAAATACTCAAAGGGACTTTGTACTAACAAATTCTGAAACGATAAACTTCAAAGGCCAACATTTTAGTGAAACTATAACGAGTGGAATGATACAAAATTAGAATTCACAATACAAAATATACCATATATAATATCGAATGATGTTAACTTATAGAGTATGGAAGCAATCAAAATAAACATACTTATTTATTAGTTGATATATTGTAGATACAATTAGATATAGATATTATATTATTTCAAAAAGTGATCTTTGTACCAATAAATATTTATGCCTTGTTTGTTATTCAAATTTAACTGTAACACAAACATATTTCGGAGATATTACATTCTTTTATATCTCGACTGAAACTGTGACCAATACAGATATGAGCTAAATAGTTATATTCTACAAATTATATAATATACTCTTCAATGTAATGAACACTTTAATTCATCAATAAATTAGTTATCATAATTTAGGTACTTTTATTGTTTATACGTTTGAAACAATCTCTGAGGGGTAAAGAGGGTGCTGTAAGTTACAGATAGATAAGACCAAGAGAACTTTTTAAGTAGGTATGTCACTAAACGCTGATTGGAGGATACATTGTTTACAGGCTAAGTGTAGTGTTTATATTATAGGTATCTTATTAACGGCCATAATGATACAACTTATGGAAGGTAATATAAATTTGCATTTATAATATTCATTCAGTTAATGATGAATGTTTGGTCCTAAATATTGTTAACACTAGAAAACTTGCTATTAAAATATCTGAATCTTTTACGATTAAATTTAAGCTACGACTACGAAATGACGTACCATACAAACAGTAGCGATGACAATCTTGATATCGGGTATGAAAATACTTGATCGATCTGTTCCTACGACTATTTAGAACCTCTACCTGTAGACATATCGGAACAACTATGCACTATCCGGAGGGTTGGAATATTCTACGAACAACATTTTGTATTTATTCTACCACTCTCTATTGTTAAGCAAAAGTCACACTAAGGCAAAGACGACGTATAACATTTTTTTTTGTTTTTTGATACTACTGTGACAAAGTTAACACCAAAAATAATAGGAATCGTATTTCATCGTTATTTTAATACGCGTCATATTTTTCTTGTTTTATTTTTAGGCTCAAGCTGTCCCGTAATTCTGTAGCACAAAATAACTTCTGATTTATTTGCTTTGTCGTCTCTGCCTCAGTGTATTCTTAAGCATTGCAACCTTACATAAACTGGGCCTTACTTATCATTGCGGTTTCTCAGTAGCTTATCCACAATACATAGCACTGCTACCTTATTAAAAATACAGGGCGCGCGAGAACGCGTTACGTTTCCTAGAGCTATTATTCTAATGAAATTCGTCAATGTCACAAAGAGAGAATGGTTTTACAAAAGAGCTAACTTACAGTTTAGTAGAAAAATATGTTGACTCTGAGAAATTCCTATGCACCTACACACCAACACGTACAATATCATTATATAATTCAGTTCCTACAGTCATTCGTTACGTTCAGTCATTGTTCAAGTTCTCTCCCGATAAGTCATTTTACCCGTACCTTCGTCTTGAATACAAATACATATAAATATATAGAAAATATGTTTTCTCACACAACGTATAACATGTTCAAGTAAGCTTCAGCAACCAGCACACAAAGCATCCAACACTCACACTTGTCAATGCTTTCAAAGAAATCGTGACAACACCATAACGTACGCTAAACCCACATGTCGAGAACCCAAGATGCGGCAGGGTTAAGCCCCTCCCCGCCGTGGCTAGCCATAGCTCTTGTAAGGACCATTACTTATGTTAGAACTTTTGCACATAGCATGAACTTAGTAGGGAACAATGTGCACTAGGCCAGTATTGCCATTTACACCTGGTGAGCTTACAAGGTTTGTACACTCCAAGTTGAAAATAAGAAACGTATGGATATAAATTTACAAACTAACTTTGGATTACAAGTAGTTTTATTACTAACTAAAATTATGATACAATTTGCAATTTGTGACTCCTTTTCTTCAAACAAGGATTACTAGGAAAAGGAAATATTTCTCCCGACATCAGAACGAATGAGGCAACATGCCATTTCTCTCTTTTCACTTCTAATGTCGACGTGTTTACAAACTAAATAATATAGGCAAATAAAATTAATCATAAATCCTTATGTTTATGAAATAAAATAATAATATTTTAACATTGCATAACCGCCCAAGTAATATTTTGAAGGAGAAGTAAATACGTAAACATCGCTGATTTAATGAGAATTAAATTCCTGAAACATGTCACATATTCAGACTGTTTAATAAATGTATGGATTTAATAACCTTAAAATGGTATGGTTTTGAAAAAAGCAAGTGATAAACCAGTATTTGATACTACAATAATAATTTCTCTTTTTCAACACCTATAAATGACAACAGTTTCCAATTTCTCTGCCAGACCATACGTTAGAATGTAAACAGAGTAATCCTAGCAGGCGGGGGCTCACTGCGCGGTGGCGGTGGCGGGTGTGGCGTGCCGCAGCCTCGCCCTGATCTCCTGCAGCTGGGGGTTGGTGGCGGGGTCCGCGGGGGGCGCCTCCCCCTGCGCCAGCATCTCGAGGCGCCGCGCGCGCTCCGCTATGGCGCGCTCCAGCTCTGGAATTCAATGCAAACATGCTATTACAATCATATGCTAAGCACCATCATAGTGGCAAGGGTATTGGGGCTGGCCATGGAGACCGATATCTCTAAATATCTGTTTTATTTGTAAACCCCTTTGGAATTTTCTGGTCATTCTGTATATTATTTATCAGTTAATGTGAATGTAGTATCGATCATATGTATCTCTTCATATGCCTGTGGGTGAGTGAGTTGTTGCCCATAACTGAGTTGTAACCAATGATTCAGTTCGAAAGGTTCTAGCAAAACACATTGTCTCATTATAAAACGTTAAATTGCTTATCATACCCTATTATAAAATGTTAAGTGCTGGTTGATGAAGCGAAAGCCAAGCACTGGCATTTTCGTCCAGGAAGTTAGCAAATTTGCCTGCATTGATAACCGATACTGCCTATCTGTAGAATCAGCGTCGCTATCACAAGTTCCTATCAGTGCTCGTAAATTTAATTTATCGTCAGCGATTTACTGTTGCAGGAAACCGATTTTCACTTTCGAAGTGCATTGGCCCGAGATGAGTGCGATATTGAAACTGTATAGGAGAAAATGCATATTTATCCAAAGACGACGACTTAAGGAGATTTATGAGTGGATTATTCTGCACTTGCGCCGTTCCGAAGGCTATGTTGGCTTCAACGACGATTGATTCACTGACTTCCAATTAAAATGTTAAACAGTAACGGAGTTAACTCATCGAAACGTTATGGCTCGGATTATACGTTGATCTATTTTACACTCGCCTAATCTAATGGATTGTTTAGATCGATTGTCATTAGATTTATAGAATAAAATCTATGTACAGAAACATATTTTAAAGATAAAAGAACCGGATTTTCAGTTTTTATATAATTGACACATATTAGTAATTTGGAGGCTACCAGTAAGTTCCTACATAACGCAGTAGTATTTTTTAATATATTATAACGCAATACAATAATAGTCACCGTGCCATTATCGTCAATTTGTATTTGAAAGCAATAGATGCTTTTTCATATCTCAGTTTCATAACAATTAACAATGTGCCTGCACAAGCCATCTGAGCTAAAAGCACTTCGCACTGCGCTGTGTGGTGGGCTAATGTTGGACGTTGCATAATTCACGCACACGTGTAATACTTAGCGCCGCAAAACTAACAACCAAACAGTTACGCGAACAAAGGAAAGAGAAATTAGCACTTGTGTATTTATAAAGACTAGGACCCAAAAAACCTTCCGTTAATGGTAACGGTATACTTATATTCTTAAATAGTCTTAAAAAGGTTAAAATAATATTTTTTACGTAATAATAATTTTAAACACTAATAGAACTAATTCTTTGGTTCGATGGACACACAATGTAGTGGGCTTTCAGCCGGTTTCTGAAACGCTATTCAAATCTCTTGTCAGCTAACAATTGATTATTAATTAACAAATTGTTGACAATTGGCGAGTTTCTTGAAGCGTTTTCATCCTCTTGTCAGCTAATTAGAGCTTAGCAATAGTTTGAATAGCGGATTGAGCAAATTTGATTAAAAACTTCACTCACTCGATCAATTCTGACATCTAGACGCAAGTCTAATGTAACTTTTTGACAAAAAAATGTTTGTTATTATTCAAACAGCCGGTTTCTGGAACGCTATTCATTTTTGACAAGAGTTTGAATAGTGTTTAGTATTAATAGTGAATAGTATGTAACAATATGAAGAGAGCAACTAGGCAGGAGCTCTCCAATGCTAATGTAATCATTCATACTTTTTGGCAGTGCCCTGTTTTGTCCATGTTAACAGAAGCTAACATTAAAACAGCAATATGTATCAAATTATTCTAGCCATTTTTTTCCGTGATATACAGAATTACTGGCTTGGAAACCCTATAGCGGGCTTTAAATTCGTCATCGTCCAAGGTCTCGATAGGGTTCATTCTTCGACGATACCTTCGCATTCTTCTGGGTACTTGTACCTCTTCATCAGTTGATGAAAAAGTAACGTCAGATACGCTCACATCGGACACACTCACATCAGACATGGTTTTAATAATATAATGTCCAAAGACGTGGAAATAAAGCAACCATAAGCACTTGAATATCAGTTAATTACTCAAGATCCGATGATTATTTATTTTCTTGTCAACAAATTGCTAACAAATTGTTGACAAGAGATTTCGTTTCGAGAAACCCAAACGCGTTACAAAAGTGCTTTTTGACAAGCCATTATGTGACAAGAGTTTAATTATTGTTCGAACAACTCAACAATATTTAAGCACTTGTTAAACACAATTCAAACTCTTGTCAAAAATGAATAGCGTTCCAGAAACTGGCTGTTTCTCAATCAGGAATCAAAACTTGAACTTAATAATATCTTCCTTATTCCCTTAGACTATATTCCCATGCAAAGCCATGTTAAGGGTGTCCCGTAGTCTATGCAACACAATAAAACAAGCCTCGCAATGTATACTATATTGGTAGCTGTGCTAGTAGTCTTTTTGTCCCTAACCCGAAAAAATGACGAGGATAACAATGAAAGAGCGCATTGAGCAATGTCACAGCCATTGGGAAACGCCTCGTAGCTGCACTCCATTGTGGCGGCGAGTGTGGGCACGTGCTACTGATGGGTTTATTGTGACGGTAAACGCAGCCATCAGTCACGAGCCCATTGGTAGAAATAATAGATAATGTTACGCTTCGAGATTTATTACTTGTTACAAAAGGTTACTGAATTGGTTCGATTCAGCTTGATTCTGCTATTTCTTAATTTAAGAAATATATTATTCATGAATGTTTTTTTATTTAAGGTTATGTCTGACGAGATAGTTGTTTATGGCCACACCAAACCTTCTTTTCAAAAGACAGGTGACAGCCAACGTCAAATCCATAAATCTTTTTATTAAAGGACGTTAATTGTTTTTATATCCTGATTTTCGGTCTTAGGAAACCGATCTCTTTTAAGATATCCAATCAACCTCCGTGCATTACATTCATACATACACGCCGCTACGTCCTCATTGAGATAGGCAGAGACCATAGATCGCCACCTGGAACAATCCTGACAAATCTCTCTTGCTTCACTCACATCCATTCACCTTCTCATACATGTTCTTTTGTTCTTCGCGCTAGAGAGAAATACGCTTTGAGGAGAATGTCTCCAAATTGATCTGTATAAGTTCTATGAGGCCTACCCCGTCCAACTCTACCTTCCACATTAGCTATATAGATTTCTTCTGTAACCCTCCTTCCATCCATTCGATTACATTACATCATTAGTGTTAGCAGAATCGATAACGATAATTAATCATCAATGGGCAATTGGATACCTTGGGTTGCATATTGGCCTGTCGTGTTCCAATTAGCAGGAATGCAGATCATCGGGTCGATTTCTTTCAGCACTTCATGTTGCTCGTGGCGATTGTTTGTAACTCATCCATCGGCTAATAGGTGGTGTGCTGACATGGCAATTAACATTGCAACATGGCTGGGTGATAATTATACATACATCGAGCTAGTTACCTGTTTCGCATTTACACTAACACAAGTTCAGCCGTGTAACATAAGAGGCGATTGTAAACAGGTCTGGCCTTGGGTGACCACTGTCCCGGAGGTCTTTGGCCACTTGAAGTCCACTTTGAACCAGATACTGAGTGCCCATTGTGGTAGGTGTTAAACTAACAACATTTCTAGACATTGAAGAGAGTACCCTACATGCTACAAGAAACTGGGCGTGATGGGTATGTAACGAACTTATACAACATATTTTAATGATACATTTTAGCTGCCCTCATAGAATCATTCGTGACTCTTGTGTTATGATTTGTATTAAAGAATGTAAACGCGCCATCGCCTTTCGTTGCTCTTCCGCTCACTTGTTTAAACAAGTATACTAATTGTTGATTTTTGTTGTTTAAATTGAGCCTGTTCCAATATTGACGCACACACGTACCAACGGGTTATCCGATTGGCATCAGAAATGATAGGCAGCTGATTTCAACAAGGACTCCAATAGTCCTCAAGTTACCTTATATATTAAGTTTTCGTTCCGACAACATATACATAGGCTTTATTCTGTCTACACCTCGATTTGATTGATTTATCCGTCTGTGAAGGCACAATTACATGGATAGTCGTATATTATAAATGCAGAAATGTGAATAATCTACAAGTTCTATTTAAATATGACGCCTAAATCTTTATCATGTGTAATCGCATTTCCTGACATTAAGTGCTATGCGTTGATATATAGATTTAGGTCACCGATTATGACGCTGTATTTCCTCATCGTTTAATCACATATCACGTTCATAGGATTGTGGGGTAGGTTGGGTTGAAGTAGAGATATATTTGTTAGTGTTGGGTAAAGAATGGGCCTGCAAGTCAGACTTCATCACAATTTAGAATGATCATTATGTGATGCTCACGAATATTTAAATCAATATGAACACTGCTCTTAACAAGGTATAAAAATTATTTACACGGAATCACAATGATGATCATTGTCTTTTGTCTTTGCTGCAGAAAATGTAAGAACACATGCTTGGTACAACGCAGTCCCCGGCGAGCACGTGGTTTATAGGTACGTTTGAAGTTGAGTAAAAGATTAAGAAACCTATTGTCTCATTGCGAAGTCGATTAGCTATTGGCTAATTGGTGACTGGTGTTGCGTTAACGTCGTAATGAGACAATTTTTCACTTAATCGCTTCGTTCCGAGTGGCGCTACGCCGTTGCCACACTGACCTTCGCTCGTGAGCAGGGCTCATTATGTTTTCATTTATAAATTGCCTTACTGATTTGATTTTAGTTAATTTCTAAGTTTAAGTAACCTGAATTCAAGTTTTTTATTAAGTAAAATTTTACTGTGGAAATAAATAAATGATAATTCTTTTTGTGTCGTAAGTAAAAAACGGCGTCTGGTAATGCATTATCAGCCGTGCTGATTAACATTCTATGTTGAAATGGATAAAATTTACTCTGCTTCCAATACAATGTTACATATTGTATTTGTTGAGATATAACTTTGACTTGTTGTTAGTGGTTAGATTATTTATATGCAGTAAAACTAAATTTACGTGTTACATAGTAATAATGAGAAATTCTTGAATATCACTCGCGAAGATGTCGATTCTCTGTCATTTTGGAAAGCAAGTAAGAGGCGACTAAGAGCGCATGTGTTTGGACATTCGAAGTAAATAATATTATAAGTTGAGACACGGGTGTTAAGCCAACAGGTACATTACGCACGTAACTTGAGGATACAGCGTTACTTAGTAGATGTCTAATAGTGTCCCAAACAAGTATTCATATGATAGAATGGAGCGACATTCACCTGGTGTTTCCTTATGTTCCTTCTCCTGGTTCAAGATCTGTTTCTCTTTGTGTCTCGACAGGGCCTTTTGTAACTCGCTCTTTTGGTTCAAAACGTTCTTGCCACTGAAATTTCAAGAAAATAAAACTTTGTTAGTGAATAATAAATATAATCCATTTCGCTGCCAAAACATAACCTCAGACAAATAATACCTCATGAGTTGACTATCGTTTTACTGATGGCACTGATTAGGAATATCGATGACAGATTGCTCGACATCTTTTAGGGTCCTTGCTCAACTCCCTGAATTCCACTATACTTTACATATACGTAGCATTTTAAATACCATCGATATACATCTGGGCATTTATTCTTGGCATCTGACTTCCCGCAAAAGATAACGTACTGTTTACATGGGTCTTAATAAGTCATCTATTAACTAGACAGTGCATCATTGTATGAAGTCTAAATGAATAAAAGCAAGAAAACCTTGTCCATTGAATGTAGAATGAATTCCGCTATTGTTCAGTATGGAGATCTGTTATCAATGCGGACTCAATGGGTGATTGTGTAGTGAGAGAGCTTTGTTTTGTTCATGGACGTACATATTATTCTAAATCATTAATCATATATACTTAAACAGGTTTTCAATAAAAATGATACCAAGTAATAAAAACCAAATATGGAGCCTGCCTCTGTATTCTGTATTACTGTAAACCCGTGTCGGAATAAACACAAATAATATTCCCGTATTTAGAAATATATTTGGACGTAAATAAATTTATTAAAAAAACGTAACTAATACATAATGATCTTAAAATTAAAACAAAGGTGCAGTACCGAAGCAAAAATAAAACTGACATTTCAAAAGTATATATAGTAAATCATATTCAACATTAAATATTTCTGTTGTTGAATGTATGGTTTTCCTATGTTAAACTCACCTTGCTTACTTTAGCTTTTAAATGAATAAAAGTAAGTCATAATATGCTCACATAAAAGACATGTACCTGCCTCTACAAACTGTAATTGACGACATAATACTAAAGAATCATTTACATATTCAAAAGAAATGCGATACTAAGGCCCGCCCAATCAATGACTATATGCAGTCTTCAAACAGTGGAAGTTACTTAATCACACGACAAAGCCAATGAGCCAAGCAGCATATTAGCTGGGACAATGATTCCCACGTCGCAATGCGAGCCATATGCCACCACACTTGGATTCCTCTATCTTTGTTGCGTTTTTTGCGTCATTGCAGCATTCGGTTGCGACTTGCATTCTCTACATTTATTCCTACTTTGTTAGGTGTTTTAGTATTGCATGACCAATCAATCAATCAGGAGGATACGAAATAGAGAACTCCTTCATATTATCTATTTATTCACAGATTCATACTCAATGTTTAGTGTTTCCAGATAGTTGTTGACTAGTTTCTATATTACGAAGCAATTGGAAGAAACGTACCAATAACTTTAAGCTTTACTGATATGCTGCAGTAACCCAATAAATAAAACCAATGATATTAATGTCTTTATACTCGTACATATTTTATTTAGAGAAACTTTTTCAAATTCTCGAAAGTTATACTCATAATTATTGCACCAAGCACACACTGATTCCTAGTACGACCAAGAGTAATTAATGAAAACAAGTAAGTTATCCCGTCCTAATTAAAATTCACAAGAGGAACGGTCTCGCCCTCTGGTCAATTTATTTTCAATTTCATTGTACGAGTGGGTACGCAATGAAAGCGGCTGCGAATAGATTTCTCAATCAACAGTTCAGGCGGAGCGTTCAGCCTTAGCGAAACGGATTAAGTGCCCATTAGGGCTTTAATTAATAATTGTTAATTCACTAAGGAATGCATCGAACAATTCGATTATCAGCAAATGAACACAGACTAAAATAAAAACTCTATTTAAATTGGGTTCAAATGTAGGATCAAAAATATCAATATGACATTAACTAAGATAATAAGATCGACTAACTGAAATCCTATTTCCCGCAACCATTTTAAGCAAATATTTTGGGCAGATCGATGGCCGGCACCTAGGCCATTCACATCATTAGAGAAGATATTATGTGATCGGCTGAGATGAGCTCATGAGCTGTTGCGAGTATGTAGTTTCCCACTAGATGCTTCTCCGTGCAGGCGCTCGCGCGGAATGTTCCCATCGGGATGCTTGGCGGCCCAAAGGAGGCAGAGGCCGCCTAGCTGCGAGATTTAATCTCATCTAATTGCACTACGGCGCATCAGCAAATGGCATCTCCTGACGACCAAGACGAGCTCCAATTCTGCTGACGCCAACTTGAGTTTACGATATTTATGACCTAAGTTGTACTTCAATAGTACGATGTGTGTAGTAAAAGTACAGCAACGGAATAGACCAGACTAGATCAGATTCTTTATCTTTTGATTTCATGAATATATTACACTGGTGACGGGATATTTTGGCGATACTTTTAGGATAATCAACAGCTTAGTTGAACAAATTAGAATTTTTTCACCAACAAGTAATTAATGGCACTAAACTTAGCTAGTGATAGAATAGTTGAATCGAGACATCGAGAGGCCTAACTCTATTTACACTCCGGCCACCATAAGATGTAATCACAGCTCTAAATTGGTACTTAAGCCAAGCTAGCTAACGACATATTTTTATACATATATGCATTTAAGTTCTCTAATCCCTTTCGAGGTGGACAGAACCTTGGAGAAATAATATGTTCTAGGTCACTTTTTACCATAATAATTGGGGTTGTGATGTCATATGGAACATTTGTGACAGGTTGCTCGCTTATCGCCTATTAGATAAATTTGCATATAGTCCCTTAGTCGCCTCTTACGACATGCTGGAATGAGCGGCAGCTAGTTAGCCGTCTTTTACGACTATACAATATCTATATTCAAATTCTCTCATAGCTCTTATTTAATCAGATAGTCCTAGAAGGCGTAACACTTAGGTTTTCTTGAAGTGAAGCTAACGACTTGGAAATAGTGACGTAATAGGTATGTTAACATCCGCTTAAAACTGAGATAGCATCGAAAAGTATTCGATATATTTCTGTTACAGAATAGATAAATTGAGCAACTGTCAGGAGCATCCCTAGCAAGACTTGCCAGAGTTCGATTGCATATTATCGATACGCGAATCGCATTACTGACATTGCAACTGCATCGCGTATCAACAATCTTAGATCGAGTTCGCATTTGCTGATAAAAGATGGGTTTCCAAAAGATCAGGCTATTTCACTCGACGAATACGTCAATTTCCAGTGTAACATTACGTAGTTATTAAGGATAACTGTGGTTTTGTTTTTGTTTCTTGTTTAATTTTCTGTTGATGAGAAAAACATGTTTTTAGTATATGTGGTGGTAGCGTACTTGAGTTTTCGACCACGAACCAACCAACAATCGTTTTAGGAGTAGATAGGTACAAGTGTAGTAACTCCAATGAATCATGTGAGAAACAATACCATCATAGAGAGTAGGAAACCTGGTTGTTGACTCAAACGATTTCCTACTTATCGCCAGCACCACCTGCATTGCCATTTAGAGGCACGGCGGCCGGAAGGAAGCTATTTCAGCGTAGCACTGTGGGAACAGTCGGGATGCCAGTTAGTCATCTACCTAAACCTATCTAGGTACTGTACTATACTATACAGTACTAGAATCTCGGTAAGCTAATTAAAAAAGATATATTTATAGTTAAGAAATATAAAATTTGATATACTTCAATGATATCATGTAATTTTCCAGGAGATACATTACCTCATCAACATAACATTGAAAGAAGTTTTGACGCTTTTACTAATCATTCTAGGTTAGACTGAAATAACTAAGCATTTGTAACAGTTTCGACACTTAATCAAACGTTCGGTTTGTTTGCATTTGCGTTAACTGTTCACACCCTCACTAGTCCAAATAAACATGTGGGTTCGGGTAAACCTTCACCCGTTCACGTAAGCAGCGAGACGAGAATAGAAATTGAGTACTTGACTAAATTCCAAGGATTTCATATCTAGAGCTAAAACACGTAATTTACTAAAGAGTACTAAGTATTTAAAGATTATTAGTATTCCTTTTATTTGTAAGGAGCATGTACAGGATTGAAAAAAGTTGAATTTTGTATCGTTGGCTCGGGGGTAAATATTTAAGGATATCGTATACTCCAGCTCATCACTACACTTCTCTTTTATTCAATTCTCCTTAATTCAGGAACAAGAAGTATGTATTACAAAATTGATATTTCGAAACAAATTGTGCTGTGTTGGCCTGAGGCTAATGCGTAAGAGGAATTTGGTTAATAATAGGCAGTGGATTAAAAATATCTGCTTTGGGCCCTATTTACTTTAACAACGCATAAATCTATATTTCAATTATCGAGTACACTGATTGCGTTTGGTACATAATTTTCTAACACATCCAAATCCAAAAGTGCAAGCCGCCCAGTGAGCTGGGTGGCTGCTCTGGGCAGAGGCAGATGGCACACACAGGATGCGGGGCACCTGCTAGGCGAGCGCTCTCCGCGGCTGGGCCGAGCCTGTTTATCCACAGCGCACGCCCATTGTACGTGTTTACTGTTAGTGCATTCATTCTATTTTCGATCTTCAAGCTTCAGAAATTTTACAGTCAACCACAGGTTTATTTAAATGTATACCATAAGTGTCAAGACCTCACTGGGAAGTCGAAGGCTTGAATGACCAACAGAATCTGGCGAGTCATTCTTCGTCAGATAGTACTCAACGGAACAGGAAGAACATTCATCGCAGCCCACGGACTATCTGCTCCTCAGTGAAATACGCCGACTAATGTATGGATATTGTGAACTTCGACAGAACAGTTTATTTTTTTACGTACATATATGTTTTACCATGCTAAAGAACTTCCAGATGTTAGATGTAAGAATATGTAGGCTAAATCTATGAAGTACTGAAAAGGATGCAATTACGAGTAGAGGTAAATTAAATTCTGATCGTCATGAAGGCAGCTGTCGGCGTATTTGAGATGTCTTTGGTTTTCTACTCTCTCCCAAGGAAATAGAACATGAGAATATGTATGTATATATGTAATTCCTTAACAACATTTTGTGAAGAAAGGAAACAAGTATTACAAAAGTCATACGCAATATAATTTCTTTTTCTGCGGTCGCTTGTCCTTAATGTGTTCCACGTGCGGTTTTTCTGCGACTCATTTGTAACCAACTTACAACATTGTAGTTGTGCAACAAAATAAAAACTTAAAACTGATATAAACTCCAACTTACTACTTAGGCGTAATATCAAAATTTGTTAGAAAAAACCATTTTTAAATGCATACGCTCATGTTCTTATATCCGATTTAATAAAGGATCCGGTCAACCAGGAGTGGGTGGCAATAACGTAATGCAATATTGGGAACAATTGTAATCTCACCTCCGTAGATTCTAATTTGCAGTAAAGTAGTACTAAAAAGAAGCAGCACCTTGTAGTGTAATGACATATATGCATTAAAATTGCAAAATTTTTGGTATTCGTGAGGAACTCCAAGTCAGTTGCTATATTTTAAAATGAATGAACATACTGAAACCAAACCCATACGCAT
Organism: Leucoptera coffeella; assembly: GCA_030578115.1. Taxonomy (NCBI): domain Eukaryota; kingdom Metazoa; phylum Arthropoda; class Insecta; order Lepidoptera; family Lyonetiidae; genus Leucoptera; species Leucoptera coffeella. The sequence goes on from JAMBLF010000479.1 coordinate 40,896, forward strand.
TCAGTTCAAAATCTAAGACAGAACAGAACATCAAAACATCCTCCAACTAGTTCTGTTGAAGGTGCAAAGACTTCGAAATACGAGGCGAGAATGAAGGACGATGACTCGCATGTCTAATTATTGAATTCCTCAGGGAGAAAAAACCCGTCTGTAGACGCCGCTCTGGCACAAAAACAGGAACCCTTGCCTAATGTGCATTCCAAATAAAAAAACACAAACAAGTTAAAAAGATTGTTGCTCAACACACCTATTGCAGGTCGCATTTAACTTAGTTTAGTATTAGATTGCTTGTAAAAATGATGATAATTTATCTTTAGCATTTGAACTTGATGAAAAATGTTGACTTACTAATTTAAGATCTTTTCGCCATATATCTTTTGGGGTTAAATATTTCACAACAGACAATCGTTGCGAATAGGTTGACTACATAAACCTACACTATGCCTGCAGATGGTATTAGAACCGGACAATAGGACAGTGCGTGCATTTATCCTACAGATGTATTATCTGTAGGATAATACAAAGTTATACATGACGTACATAAGGTAAAAATCAAACAGGTAAGGTATCGAAGTGAGCACCTCCCTTTGTGTCGTTCCGAGGCCTCTAGTGGCGGGTAAAGAGCACTACACACGTTGGACGTAACAATGGCCTCACCGATGACCACTCGAGTGAAGTCGAGGAGGGAAAAAAGGCCAGGTGAGACGTTCAGTGGAGCACCGTGACTTTGAGCCAAACGATTACGTGTCAAGCTGCCGATGCATCTACATATATCGATTTACTGGTTGGTAAGCTTCCATAGTTTTACAAAAGAAATAACAAAACATAAGTTTAGGGGTTGCAATTTAAAATACTATTAAGACGTGCAAAGATACTCCCAGGAGACCTTGTTATTAAAAAGTGATCGTAGTAATAGCAATTACAATTTCCGACCATACTAGGTCGTTTCGTCGTCGTTTTAAGTTATTTCCCGTGCTAGTCTGGAACGTAAAAAATATAACTAGCTGTCGTTCTTCCCGGTATGACGAAGGAGGCGACTAAGGGACTAGGGGTAAATGGGATCAATTGAGCTATGAACTAGCAACCTGTCACCAAAGTTTCACATAACATCGCAACCCCAATATTTATCCTAAAAAGTGACCTAGGAGATACTAAATCTCCGAGGTTCTGTCCACCGGAAAGGGATTGAAGGACGTGAATGTATATGTATGTATAAAATTTAAGAAACTACGACGGATCATTTAACATTCTACGTTTAAGGACCATCGCATTACTAAACTAGGCACTCTACTACAACAAGAATCATCAAACTTTGTATGTTTACCCAGTTACAGACTAGATTAAACATTCATTCCTATTAGGACACATCACCTTCCGTTGTAGCCTTAACGTTGGTGTTAACTCACATTTTCTGGTTGAAGAGCAGCTCCCGGTGCAGGTCCATGCGCTGCGGGCTCTCGAGGCAGGGGTTGGGCAGTGGGCGCGGCGCGATCAGCCCCCCCGCCAGCGCCTCGCCCTCCTGCACCATGGCGTCCACTCCTGCGGCCGCCGCCACCGCCCCCGCGCTCGCACTCCCGCTCACTGCGCCCGCCTCGAGCACTAAGGACAAACAGACAGAAGCACCTTAGGAATAGTTCTCACTGGAAGAGTACCTGTGTACAACAAACATATGTGCTGAGGGGTATGATCTTTTGCTTACTGCACAAGGCATTGCAGGATATGAAACTATAGTCTATTCACGTTAAGTAAATAGTGACGTCATGTTATACAGAGGTTCAACTCGCCAATGAGAGGTGAGTAAATGAGAAAACAAGTCACATTGACCAATAACAGATAACCCTTTTAAAATCTCATTGGTTAAATCATGGGGACCTGATGACGTCACTACTTTCTTAAAGCGAATATACTATATGTACGTATGCGCTAACATATAGCACTACAATGTTGCTCACATGGTACACTATATAGGAGTTGGCGTTTGAACACCATGCATTACAATTTGTATGCTATTTTAAGCTAATGATACGTTCCCTTTAACCACGTCGCATTCTGCACTGTGCGGCTGCAATTTGCTGCTCCCAAGCCCAGGGTATCACATCCGGCGCTGATGTGCATTCTCTTAAGGGGATCTGTTTTTACATAATGCATTGTGTCGACTAGTCACAAAGGTTGCATTAGTTTGCCAATATATTTTCCGACATCAAAGAACGTCGTTTATGCACTTAAGGTACACACTAACTTTTGTTTCAGACTTATAAATTTAATTATTTTGTACTAATCACTCACAATGTTGGTCTTTGTATGTTTTTAGTGATAAAAATAATGATGATGCCATCCAAGCCGATTTTTTTTTTGATAAAAATAATATACCATATATGTATAAACGACCACGAGGATACGACCTTAATTAATTAACACAATGTCATGAAATCAGGACAGATGATGGATACATACTGAAACCAGTATTAATATAATCTAGGTCGTATCGGATTGCCTAGGTCAAATCGAACCTCTATCTTTATCTAGTCACTCTAAATGATATTTTTTCTGTTACTTTATTGAAATAGCGGCAAATCCTGACATCATCCACGTTATGTGCCCAACCTGTGTATTACTATCCGCGAGGCCGATGTTGTGGTATATATACGTATATTATACGAGTACACGTTAATTAAAATGCCGAGTACGGATGTCAATGAAGCGAAAGTGATTTGCAAGCATCGGGAATAATGGGGATTCGTGATCTCTGCCTATTTTCGTTTGGAAACATATAACACATAATGATATGTCTGTACGAGTAATGTTTAAAAATACACAGCTACACATGCACTGCTCATAACCCAAAAATATTCCATGGGCGTTACGATGAATCAAACTCAAGTCATTACAGCTAGGCGATGATATCACCGCGAAGCGATAAGGAGATCAGGCGTTCGCACCGACATAAACCTGTTGCGAGATGCCCATAAAACAGAGTGTCTAATTTATATGAAGAGGAAAATATGACTATGCATTCTGTAATGCTAAATGGATGTTGTAATAATACTAACTTGGTTTTGTTACTTGATTTGTCAGCGTAACTTTAATTATTATTAAATGCATGTAATATTATAACAGTCACATTAAAAATATGGAAGATATTATGTACTTTTATTGGGGCTAGGTTCCCAGTTTATCGTTTAATAATATGCTACTAAAACTAGTTAACATGTTAGTGACGTTCCATATCCGAGCTGTATTATCAATCCGGCGTCATAAATACTTTCTTGTGTAATAATTGTATTTGTTACGTGTACCGAACGCAACAAGTCTATGTAACCATAAAATTGAATAATCAAATACGTTACATCATTTTAATAATGGTTTGGTTTTTCGAAGAAATTGTGCGTGCCTGTTACTTTCCATATAGCTGGCCAAATGCAGTGTTATAATAACAATTGCGGTTACGTGATTCGTGGCCGTTATTGTGTTAAATAGACTAAGAAACGGAGTCTAATTAGACTTTTATTGAAGCCTGTTTCGATAAGGTCTCTTTGTGACTAATGTGCTACTAGTGTTCACAATAAAAATGCCAATGTTGATTAATAAGTCTACTAATTTATTCCTCGTCACTTCTTATATTCCACGCAGTTGTGCAAATTCGTCATCAGGTTCATAATCCTTAGTTCCTACTTGATGATGTGATTTCAATCTATCAGCGATTGTTTTGAACAAAAAGTAGATTTTGGTTCCTATTTGATTTTTTTTCATTAAATGGCTTATATTTATTAAATTGTACGGAATGCGTGGATCGTGCACTAAAATACATATTTTAATGCAGTACTAAAAAGCAAAAGTGAGTAGCGCTACTTGGGGATACCTCATCGAAATGCATGTCGAGGTTAGGTCACAGATTTTGGCCCCTCGCCAAACGGTCGATGTAAAACCACGATTTTCAAAAGTCCATATTCGATCAGAACCTATTCGTATCATGACGTAATAGTGACCGAGATAGACGAACTCAAAAACTAGCTTAGATCTAATTATAATAACTTAAGGTTAAAATATGGAATTACGGATAACTACAGCTCTTATCATGTAAATTGTAATTGATGAAGTTTTTGTCTTATTAGCATGCAACGAGCAATTAATAACAATATGTCTGGTGCGTCAGTAAGTTAACAACGAAGGTAAATATTTGATCACAATGCAATGCGACGCGAAGCGATATAAATTACATAATACTGCAGTTGCATTAGTCATAGAAACCCCCGCCGCATACATTCACCTTTATTGCTTATGTTGTGGACATCTCGAGCGATAACATGGAGGATTGCTAACATTAATGCGTAATACGCCACCCTAACAATGGCATTTACTTTAGTCCGTTCTTCGAACATACCTAAATGAAAGGTAATAGACAGTATTCTATCAGTGCCCAGATAGCCTTGAAATCGATCTCAGCTCATGAAAAGTTTACTCGCACAGGTTTTAAAATAAAGGACTAGTACCCTTAACACAAGTCTTAAATGAACTTACCAAGGGGCTAGTTCAATTGGTGTAATAATGTCCAAATATTATTATTATACCTAAATGAAAGGTAATAGACAGTATTCTATCAGCGCCCAGATAGCCTTGAAATCTATCTTAGCGCAGAGTTTATATTAAACTAAAGGACCATTCAATTATTTCTTAAGTTTCAATCGATATTGGTATCTCATACAAATATATACAAAACATGTAATAAGCGACTAGACTTGAAAGCTGTAGAATAGCGTAGTTCTTAACTTTGCCTTCAACGGGAATCGAACCCGTGATCTCTCGATTAGTGTTTTGGTGGTTAACCATTCGCATATTTATTAAAATATATCCCTATTTTCAAAATATAGTTTCACATTGAAATTGTACGTGAGAAAAAGCAGTAAAGGATATAATCTTGCCATTCTCTCGACACTAAGTTTAAAATACAGTTTCAAAATAAATCAAGAGAACTTCGGGATCATTTTATTATCTAAAGCTCTCCATGAGTTCTTTAAAATGCTAATTTCTAACTCATTTTAGCATAACTAGCTTCGTGAAGATAATTAAGAAACACTATTAATTATTATTATAGAAACAAATTAATATGCTAAGATAGTGTTTGACACATTAATTATTTTGTTTTTCAACTGTCAGATGTCATAACGACGTATGATTGATTGAGATTAGTAGACATTAACACATGTGAGTTATATCCAAGCGCATGTACAATGAATGTAAGACACAACGCATCACGTTCACGCCTCTTCGCTTCATGGAGGAAGATCAATACCTCGTATCTTTGTTCTTCACTTCATTCATATTTATCAAAATTCTGGAGTGTAGGAATTTCTTATGCTATAAATGACGGTTTTAATCATTCGTTTAACTAGTCAATGTCATTGAAAATATAGGTCATTAATAAGAAGAGGTTGTGATGTGATCTACCTTAATCGGCGTAATGCATATGAACGTAAATATTACAAACACACGAGTATATCCTATCTTCTTACGAATGGGATTTAAAGCCCAATGTTCGCAGAACATTCGAGTATCTGGCAGCGTGACCTTGTATCGATCGCCATCTGCTCCATCGGGAGATGAACTACGCAGCAGCGCAGTGCGGCCCTACTCTGGTTCTGGATACAGCCTTTGTTACTTCGCACAAGATAATGTAGGTTGCGACCGTATATTTGTATTACTATACACATATGTCATGCTTTGTTAGTTATTTTATTTGTTTCTTTTTTATTTTGTAAGAAACAGTGCAGTTTTAATTTTGTTCATTTCATTTTATAGATATATAGAACCAAGAAGGTTTGCTTAGGGCTATGTTAGCTGTCTCTGTTTTCCAAATAAACGTGTATTATTCTGTTAAGTCGCAGAGAATCGTTGCCCCGATACGGGCGAAGGCCGTAGGAGCGCGTGCTGCCTCCTCCGCCCAAGGCCGCCACCAAGGACAGCCCTTGTTGCTCTCGCAGGGTTCAAGGACGGCGATCGCGTCTCTCGAGCCTACATACAAGGTTAATTAGGGAAAATACCGATGGATACATCAATGTATGGTTTATTTCTAGTGTAACTGTAATGTAACAGGTAGATTAGGGTTACATACATACACAGCACGCCTGATTCCCTGTAGATTTGTCCAGATCCTGACAGACCACTTTCGCTTCATTGACACCCATACATGTACTCCTAACGTCACCCTTTTTTCAATATAGCGTCTATCTGACTGTTATATGTCTTATTAGGCCGGTCCCTACGTAACCGCCCTTCCACTTCACTCATATATATTACATTTGTCAATCTACTTTCATTCATCCGCATAACATGTCCAAACCATTGAAGCATGCCCTTTTCATTAACTATAGTCACAACATCTTCTTTCAAACCGCCACCCTCCCTTATCACACTCCCCAATGTCACTCCTAACATGCTTCTCAGTGACCGCATTTCAACGGCATTGATTCGACTTTCATGCTTCTTTTTACATACCCAACTTTCACTACCATAAGTCAATGTTGGAACTAGCACAACCCTATGGATAGCCATACGTGCCGATTGAGAAACCAACTGGCTACCCATAACACTATACATGGAGATTAGGGTTAATTACAGTAAATGAACGCTTGTCAACAATTTTTCATATTCGTTGTTTTGGTTTCATTTTATACATTCTAAAAGAAACAAAGAAGTTATAATGTCCACGAGGTTTTGCATCAATGAAAGTCAGTATACCACTATCTATAAATATGAGAATATATCGGATCATATCACTGATTTATCATTTATATCAATAATTTATTCACTTTAATTTTAGTGCTTATCTGTGAAGTAATTTTTTGACCATGAAGGTAATTTCTCCATTTACGAGTATCTCAGGACAACGGCCGAGAGATGCAAAAATGTTGAAGGTCATCCTTCGGCAAGTTATTGAACGCCAGGGTTCAAGGACGAGCGATCGGCTTCGTTCATTCGGCTCAACGAGATCCAAACCAGTAACGAGCTGTCATTACTTTGATTAATTAGTAACGAACATTTAGATTTTTAAACTTATTCAATGATTAATAACTCTGCACGATACAATTTCACAATATTTATGAGATCTAAATGTGTGTATGATATTGCTGGCGTTGCAAGTATAATTTAATAGAAAAATAAGAATGTAGCGAATAACTCTTTTGACTATAGTTTTAAGAAAAAGTTTTAAGTTTTTAGTCGTCAGTCTGCCCGTGACCATGGCTGCTGTAACGTAGCCGAAACGTCGGGTTAATAAAGGTAACTTTATTATTTAAAAACATACGCGATAAGTCCCGTTTGCTATTAACTCTTTTGACGTAAAGAGCTTTGAATATCCGCTCGTAGCAGAAGTTCACTTTTGGTGTTCAATGAACTATACTAATGTATCTTTAGATTCATTTGAAACTCTGATCTTACTACATCTGACTCTTATCATCTGATCTTATTACATAGTAACGAACAAATATTTTCGCAATGTAAATAACTGTACGAGTATTCCTGCTCCTTTGTTCAGCGGCGTATGTAAATATGTTTTGTTCACAACGTAAATCTTGTTATCATTATCATAAGCGATTGTTCTAGAATTTACGAAACATTTGCTCAAGAATGTGTAAGACGTCATTGGACCAAGATTACGTGCTGAAAGAATTAAGTCTTAAATACGGATTTGATAAGGAGATTAAGGATTAATTTGTAAAAGCCTGATAGATTTACGGACAAAATATACATGGCCTTAATAGTGTACAGGTTGGGACTATATCACAGGGTTACCAATTATTCTTTTCAATACTTTTTACCGTGATATCCAAAATATCAATCTTGTTAATAACCTGCTACTTAATTCATAACTACGCTAAATGGAATTAATTAACACTTACTCTTTGTTCAAAATCGTAATACTTATACAGTAATAAGAAGAATTCGTAAATACCATGCGCTGGCTAACTTATTAGTTATAGGGATTGAAGACTGGAGATAGAGTTGCCCAATAAATTGACCCTAAACACTCTCAAACTTTTTGGTTTCAATTGGAATTTCCAGTCAGACACCAGTCTTTTACAAGTATCTGATCTACGAAGATGATGGACACACTGAGTTCATAGATATACACTTGCCGACATATGCAACAACTGAGTTCACTCGACCGACCACAGACAAAGAACTTACTGCACCAGGCTCCTAATTAAAACAATCGTCTTGTACAGGAGTTAATGAGTCTCCATCAAGATTATGACAAGATAAACGATGCGACTGTGATTCCTTTCGGGGAAGTCAGCGCGAGATAATGATGAAAAATAGGTTCACTATCACTACAAAAAAAATCCTGTCTAAAAAGTCCTTAACAAACTAATATTACACGTTTGGAAGTGGACAGCAACTTTTCACCTTTGTATTGAAGTCCCTCACCAGCACTGAAAGTGTCCATAAACGAGCCTAAAATAGCCTTAACACCTCTCATTTCCGTAGCACAGAGCCTTAGTGCTATTTTTAGCCCCCTCCGACCTACCCCGAGGCAAGGCCGCTGAATCAATTGACGTCACCGTCGCAGTGTGCTGCTATTAGTTGGATTCGCTTTGAAACCTTCGCTTGCTCCAGCCGTAGCTTGCCTTCAAGGCACAGAATAGCGCAGCTGTGACGTCAGGGTACATTGAAGTGCTGTGAAAACCTTGGAGAGGAACTTATGCTACGGGTAAAGGAGATGAGTCTAAATGTCTTTTACTCGCCTTCGCTTTACATTTGCCTGCAAAAGTAGATTTAAAAACATCTACAGATAACACCCTGGCAAACCTATACACGAGACTCGTATCCCCGTGAACCCTCTCTCTCTCTCCCTCCCTCTTTTCGGGATCTTGTATGGACTCATACTTGTACTTAGTTCAATATTAATAAAGTTTATTTATTCTAACAAGTATACATTTAAGTCTCCGTGACATGCATTCTTAACAAGGAAAACACATTCACAATTTGTTAAAGAATGCAAAGAAAGTGGAAACGCGAGAATCCTGAAGGCGACTCACAAACGAACACATACCCACAACCAGTTTTATTTGACCTGTTTCTTCATTTTCCTTTCAACACTTCGTCAGAGCGTTACGCTGGATTTACCACGGTTCTTAAGGGCGTGTATTCACTACGTATCAAAGGACCCTGGAGCATTCCTTTCATACGAAGTCGCTCCTACCTCCTGTATGAAAACGCTTTAAGATAAAGTTGAAACACTCATCATCTAGGACGTAAGAAAAAAATTACACGTATTTGGCCCATTTAGATCCTTTGTATTTACTCTATTTCTACCTGGAACATATATGCGTACAGATTAAAGGCTCTAATTAGTTAGAAACTTTTGTTTCATATAGCCCGTAAGGAATAAATATGTAGAACGTTTAAGATATTGCAGAGGGTGAGTAGTGAAACTCCTAAAACAACATTGATGAAGCTTGTTAAATTCTATTAATTAATCAACTTGAGTGCTATCCAAACGTAGTAACACGGTGCCGACTAAATGTCAGTGAATTACAAATCACGGGGACAGATATTGAGTGCGTTGCCGGAAGATTAAATAAAGCAAGCAATCAGCAAATGGATAATGGATACACAATCTACAAGCTACGCATAAAATACGATAAATGACGTTTAGTCTAGTGGAGTCATACAGGGGTTTAAAACCATGTTTCGTATTGTTTGGGACTTGTATGAATTTTGAATAACTTTACATGTTGTAACAACAAGTAGTTACTTAGAAATATTTTTACTTATTTTGAGAAACAGGCTAACGATCCATCAACGACGTTTTTAAATACCAACTAATGTCACAAATACTAATACTCATGGCCAAGCGACTGTTGGGATGGACATGAAGATTCGGCCTACCCGTTGAACAAAAGGAATGAAATATCTTTCGATCTCTTGCATATGATTAAAGATTAAGAATAAATATAACTTTAACTTTTCTGTACAAAGCGATAAGCCAATATTATATCCACGAATAACTTTTTTAATAACGAATATGAAAACGAATTTGTACGGATCGTCTGACCCAAATCTGTTCGCCTATATCCGTGATGTCTGCTCACCCCTCTGACGGGAAGAGGCGAGATAGTAAGAGAATGTTTATGAACCGAGTCTATTAATGATCTATCAAAGCATATCCTGACATAATTTGGTCGCACTTAACATAAATAGAGCATTCGATTGATTCACCTTTATCAGATCTTTGATAACATCGATGACCACTATTATCTTAATTAACTTTTTCTGTTCATCGCAAATTAAATGTGTAGGTGTTATCAGTAATTAATAAAACGTCGGAGGACAAATATACTTAAATCTGGGAGTTCATTAGAATATAATAATATACATATATTATAAGTACTATATTTTTTTATATATGTACGTAAGTATTTCTATAAAATTAGATAACTGAACTATGCATATCCCTCAATGTAAATGAGTGTGACGTTTATGTATTATTGTGTTTATTTAGAACAAACAGCATCAGCATCTGATCCCAAGATAGATGCTTCTGTATCAAAATACACAGACAGCCATAATGTCTCAAAACTTATTAAACATTGAACACGAATGGTACAACTTCATCGCAATTTTGCTTTCTAAGCTTAGTGTTACATAACGCGCGGTAATAGCGCTCTTAAAGAAAACTTTATTAAAAACAGAAACTGCCGTACCAACTTCAAATAGGAAATAATTTCGATGGCTACAATGTAACCTGTCATCTTTTTCTATCTTTATACAATTAGCACATGCAATTATATGTGATCTCTACAGAACGCTCATAGAATCATGTCATATAGCCTCCAAATATTCATGATTTTCGACACGAAGTACTAAAAAGGGCATAATTCTCAGAATCCACACTTTTTAATTTTTACTCAGCAGCTGGATCGTATTCGCTATAAGGGTACAGAATGTGCCTCGTCAACCTCCTTACTGAAAATATTGTAGTTCTTCCAGTTATGGAAATTCGCTCAATTTGCAATTCAGTCCATGTGGCGAGGAACAATTGCTATTTACATAAGAGCATGAGTTTCGTCTGAATGAAGCTATTAGTGGGGCCACGCTGTTTCGGCGCAAACAGTGGAGGCCTAACCTAGTTCTATTGTTTCTTTTGAGCCTGTTTCCTAACCTGAACGAAACCTGGTAGCTATGTTTTGCCTATGATTAATGTAAAAAGCGACCTACATAGATTTGTAAAGCGTGGGTCAGTCTGACCTATATTGATACGTATTTAGGTTTTACAAGCTATATTTTATATATTTCTAGGTTACCAAACATATTAAAATACAATGCCATTTATCCTAACTTTGCAACCTAGATGCATTAGAATCGTGAACAAGATTATGCAGTTGTGAAGCGTGATTAAATGCATCATAACACCGGCCAAATAAATTTTAAAAGTTCAATATTTCTAGATGTAGGTACAATATGTGTACTAATAAATAACTAATGCTCGATGCTTATTGAAAAACCCTTTCAATCAATTGTTATTGGACGTGCATGAAAAGCCACGTGTGATGAAGCACAACCATTATGGCATATAAATTACAAAACTAGCAGATAGGGGCAGATACGAGGGTTACATTAATTTAAACTTTATTCCAAAGAATTTAAAAGCGAGTGTTTATATTGTGTTCAATCCTATAATGTGCTGATAAAAATCATATAATGTTGTCAATGTAATCGATCTATCGAATAAATTTTACTACCCGCATGACTCGGTAAACATGTATTATAATCACTGATAGCGATTGTCTAATATTCTGTTATACATGTCTTATTAAAAGAACGCCATGTCAAAAAGATTTGTAAATATATATACGTATATTTCTGTTTTACGTAAAAAGTTACTACGTCTATATAGGTATAGTATAGTTACTATATGTATTTGTTCATCGACACTCGATTCATCACAAGTTACATTAACTACATTATAGTACAGCAGAAAAATGATAGTAAAAATTCAATGCAAAAGTAATAAATGAATCCTACTACTTAACAACTTGAGTTCGATAGCTATGAAACCGCAATAAGCAAAGATATACAAGCACTTGTGCCCACGACAAACGAGCGATCGTAAAAAAGTAATTGACTAAAAAAGAAAGTATCAAATAAAGTTAACGATGCACGGGAGGAGTATAGAAGAAAATCGCATAACTTCTATCTGCCAATGACCAATAACTGACGACAAATTGCACTTTATAGACATTATGCTGAAAGCACGACGGCCCGAGGCCCATTAAACCATTTTGCGAATAAAATACACGAGAGCAATTTAGTAATAGGAAAATAAATACTGTTCTGCCGGGATATGAATAAAGTGTAATCAGCAGCCCGCTTTTCATTCCGAAGAACACTTTAAATTATACACAAGCTAGATTGAAGTTAAATAAAACAACACATTAAAAACCAATTATATATAGCCGAAGGATACATTTTGGTGACTTCTTTATGACAATATGTCTTTGTGATGAGAGACGTTACTCTCTATTCATTGGTTCACTAAACCAACTACCAAATGTGGCTGAAGTGTTAAATATTCCGAAATTTGTACAAGTTTTGCTCTTGAAATTCTGCATCAAACGCAGGTTAAAAGATCCTGAGATGGTAAACAAACGCTTCTTTTCAGAAACACGTCCATTGAGAAACCCGCCTCAATGAAACGATAGTCGCGCGGGACTATTCATTAGCTCTGATGAGATCAATCAACGACTGTCTCCGAGCGAGTGCGCGGCTTCAAGTCTATTGAAACTCTTCAACTTGCGTATGTACTTTGGGAGTGATTCTGCGAATCGCAGCGGTTCTCTACAAAGTGGATTTTCAGAAATAATGATAATATTATTTTAGCTGTAACATTTTATATAATACAACTAATAGTAATTTAATATTTAATGTGTTTTGTAAGAGTGTATGCATATATTTTAAGTTTTAGTTCCTACACATTTTTCGCTTTTAGAAATAGGATTGAACATGATTACTATGAGTGTTTAAACATTACTGTGGAAACTATATTCATTGAAATACTATACTACTTAACGTACAGCGATTGCAGTCGCTGGTCGAGAATAGGAGCGCTCACATTGAGGCACCCATTAATAAAAGCAGCGACAGAAATGAATATCGCTCCTTACGACGCACTCGCATGCATCGACGTTGTTGACGTGAGAAGCAGAGACAAATCATGTTTAAAGTGCTTCTGATTATAATCGACACCCACAGAACTTATTAGTTGTTTCGAAATAAACTCGACTTTATTAATAGGGCTTTCTAGTAGAATAGAAACTTGTGCAATAAGTATTTTATACTTTTTGTCAAACGTATAGTCGAGACAGTATTCGATTTATTTGTTATGCGCCTACTATTGAAGATTATTTAAATTTACATTACCTATACATATAGTAATTCTTATTGTAAACGTAATGGAGCGATTTTTACACGAGTTCCTCTCGATTTTCGCCATATCTCTCTATGTCTGTGAAATAATATGAAAAAAATACGATAGCTATTTGTTAGACCAATACCACAAAAGTGCAATCAAAGTTGTATGAAATTATAAATGACACAATGTATTCGTACGATGACGCGGTGCGTGTCATTGTGGATTAAGCTTGGCACTCGCAGTGAAGGGTGCATGGAGTTGGGAAAGGGTTGCTCAAAGGGATTCCCCGATGGCCGAGTGCGCTGAGCCACTGACCCCACTAGAGCTTGCGGGTGGTCAGTGCAGCGGACAGGAGCGAGTTTGGAAATAGACTTAAGTGACTTATTACTATTTTGGACATTGATATATTATATAAGATAAACGCGTCGGGTCTATGCAATGTTTTTGTGGGTCTGATATTTCAATTTCAATATAGAAAAATTTTTTCCGCTTACTACTAAATAAAAAAAAACAAATAGTAAATCTTGTCTGGTACTCACGTATGAGAGTTGTTTAGTAACCGAAATTACCAAAACAGCAAAACAGTTGTTTTAACAGTACTATAATAAGTTTTGATCGAGTTTACATCGCAAAGCTATTTTTTGCAACTACTGTAAATATTTTATATAAAAAAATTACAACCATTTCAATACATTTTTGTTACAACGCATCTCTAAAAGCATCGAGGGGCATCTCTCTGTCCGCCCCTGATGAATTTGCATACGCCTTATCACAGATTAAATTGGCATTCAGGCTAAATTCCCTTCGAATTCATTAATTCGTTAGCAGATAAAAATGTCGCGATAAGGACGCGTATTACTGATAGACGCTGTTATTTAGGCTCAACGTATTCTAATAGGGGAAGGATTACGCTTCGAGACTTATCAGGCAATTTCAAAACACCTTGTAATGTATACTGGTATCATACAAATTGCTGTCATTTAATTCGATTATTTATTGCTTTCACGTGCTTAAACAAAGGTCCTGCATAAAGCACAAGAATAATTATTTTTAATTTATTTTTGATAGTGGTCGTTAAGTTATGATATTACAAACAATAAAAAAGTTTAACTTTAATTCAATCTCGTACACCCAATATCGCTATTTGCGTCATATGCAAGAAACGAAAATGTAACAATACCGAGAATATTAAAAACATTAGTGACTCAGAGCTCACTACGCATTAACTAGAGTGTCTAATGGAGTTCTAAATTTTGCATCGTCTGGTTATAAGTCATCGCAATACTAGACCACTAGTATTCAAGAGTATTTTTATCTCTTAAAACATGTTTCCAATATCTTATCCATGTTAACATTTGTACGATTATTCTGATAAGAGTATACAAAGAATACTAGTATCTCCTACCACTGAAGTAAAGTGTATTTTACTGCGTCAATTGCTCAAAGTTCGGTCTACTTTATTACGTTCTCACCTTGACCATGCATGTACCTTATTGTCAAGTGTTGTCTGTTATGTTTGATAAACTCTTCTTTAAATAAATCTTTGGTTAAACGTATATGAAAAGTCGATTTAAATTATATTAAGAGGGTGCAAATGACTATCTATGTACAAAATAAGATTGATTTATTAATCCTTCATGTTTGTTGATGCCTAAATAACGCAAAGAAAGATTAACAGATTTTGTCATAACAGAAAATACATTTTAAAAACTATTTAACTCAATAAATATATTCCGTAGTAAACAAAATACAAGGATTACATTTGATCCTGCTGTCAGATTTTGAACATTGTATCCCTTTATCATTCAGCCCACAAGGGAGTTGATTGTAAACCAGATCATGGCTTGTCACCATTGCGAACTTCCCCACCCCTCTGCGTTAGAGTATACGTTCTTCCTTACAGTAAAACCAAACGTAATTTACATGCAGCCAATATGTGGATAAATCTATTTTCAGAAACGCATGTAGTTACTCGCAAATAAGGTATAAGAATTTAAAACTAATATGATATACCTTAACATATGAAAGGAGAAAAAAAAAATCAAATTCATTGAGAAGACATGTGAATTATGTATATATTCTAGTTAACGTAGCTACGTATTATGTTTGTAACACATGGCACTAATATATAAGAGGTGTTTGGTATTGGTTTGGTGTTGTGTAGAAATTTAGCTTTTTAATATAACTACAATATTAGGGAACGAGGCAATCCTTAAGCAGAATAATACAAAGGGTTACAAACAATATCCTAAACACGTAATGCCTTAATAAACTAATTAACCCAATTCAACAAGTCTCCAGTGCGAAGGCTTTTTGCTCGATGACGTCACAGCGTCTCCATAACAATGGCTAGGGCGGCAAGTTGGGGTCGCCCGTTCACGGACAGGGACTGCAGGGCGATGAACCCTCGGCTACGATGTGCCCCCGCCCTAGTTGAGGCCGCCGGGGCATAGGGCGGGACGGCACCACGGGTTTGGAACCATCAGTTGCCCATTTGGACAATTAAACTCATTAGAGGATATTCTATTAATGGTAGCAAAACTGAATTAAATAAATTTTAATGTATCTCGAGTGAGAATTATTAAAAAATTTTTTGATGAAATTCATTTGAAAATAGAAAGAGATTATTATAACCAATTAGACATCAACTATCTTAATTTAGCCTATTAGTAGGTATCACATAAATAATTAAGAACAGTCCACGAATAACCAAAAGCGATTTCCCTACACCAGGAGTCCAAATGAGTTCAACACCACTACCGTAATACAGCACATCAGGAAAACGAATAAATGCGTACGACTCATGGCCTCTATAACCCGGAGATAAAGCTCAAAATACATGAAAAAACTGCTACATTTAATGAAAACCCAGCTGGGTGCAAGAGTGAGTCTTTGTTTCGACACTGAAAAGTGATGTTTGTGAAAATATTTGAATGTCCGTTTCATTTTTGGAATAGGTAGAATATGGCGGTAACCTTTATTTATGATTTTACTACCATATAAAAACAAACTGTTTTGAGAATTAGTTAGTGAACTAAATACACGCCTTAGAATATAAACAAGGGTTTACATCCATATAGAAGTAAGGAAGAGATCTCGGAATCTCAATATTCATGATCCAAAACAAATTTCGCTTTGTTGACTTATCTAAACACTAAAACATACTAGGCACATTTTGAAGTACTTCTGTTTTCGTTATATTACCTAGAACATGGACTGTTATTTTAAACCAAGGACAACCTTTGTCTGGAATTCCTATTCAAATTCTTAAGAATATACACAAACACACATTCCAAGGCTCGATTCTCAGAATAGCAAATGGAATTGACACTATAATTTCATTATTTCCTTAAGATCTTAACTTACTATGTTACCTTTGTATTATTTTATGAACATATTGCGTCTTATTCGATAACACAATGGGTAGCCTTGATGTAAATACATACCTGAAACAAAATAGAAGAATATTAAATTTATTGTAAACGAAGTAATTAATTAAATGAATGATATCAGAAAATCGGGAATAAAATGAATGATTTAATATCTTGATTGGTTTAAACTTTGGCAAGGAGCCTATGATTGAGAAGATCTGGTAGTATAATATGTAAATGAATCTTTCTGGTAGTAACTATATTAAAGATATAAAATTGCACATTGTATCAATATTAGTTATTTTCACATAAAACTTGGCTTAAGCCAAATCATATTTTTGCTTCATATTCACAAACATTTTAGAGCACATTCTGTAAAATCTGAATTTAATTATTTTCATAATAATGACGATTTTTGATTCTGTATCGAGTAAGAACCTTGCAGAGTAGCTACGTGCTCAAGTAGCCCATTTCGGAGGAAGGAATCCGTATCGAAACCGCTGGCAACACTCATTCAATGCTTCAAGTGTTCACTTGAATTGGTTCACAAAATCTCTCAAGTGGAGAAGCTGTTTCAAACAAAAGAATTGAAGAGTTTCATTCCTGCTGGAGGAACACCTACGCTGAACTTCTCATTAAGGAAGTCCTTATCTACTGACCCCTACTCAATAGGGTTTTGTTTAAAATTAACTGATTCAAAATTACATTCTACCTTTGTACCTGATGATGTTGCGGAGTAACGCACGGGAACACGAAAATTCAGTTAATTTATGACATAAGTTTCACGGTAATTAAGAGAAAAAGTGGCAAAGAATAAACAATATTCTATAACGAGGCCAGGCGGTAATATAAACACAATAATAATTTTGACATTTAGGTAAACCTTCAGAATAGTATATTGAATAGAAGGAGAAAGAGGGAAATAGGTCGATTGCGAAAGATCATTAGGGCCCCTATTCGAAAGCGATAGCGGCCTATGTGGGTCAGCCGGAGCCCTTGCCCAAACCAACGCAGCGCTTGCCATTTCATTAACGCATTTAGATACAGCTGCATATACACATACACTCCTAACCCTTTCAGTTTTAAAAATCAGAGAAATCTCTACCGTCCGTGACTTCCATACTATCGCAGTTGTGATGGCTATAGTAATTGTAGCAGATCCTACTTATCAAACATGACAATCGATTAATGTTTTGTGTAATCTGTAGATTTAGACCACTACATTACATATGTAATTCAATATGGTAACCATAATAGCAAATAAAACTTTTATTGTATTGTAAATAATACGGCTATATTTTTTTTGTATTTACTAGTGATTGCTATGATATTCCAACAGTTCAGAGTTCAAACCCAAAAGCATGTACCAATACAATTATTTTTATCTGATTTTTTGTGGACGTTTTTCTACGGTACACATTGCCACTACTACTGTGAGGAATAAAATCTTGGGAATAGGTGATAGTCAGTAATAATCAAAATAATAATGTTAAGTCGCTACTGAAGAAGTTTGAATGTACATGTATGAATAGCGGTCATAAATTTAGTACGTAACATAAATCAAAAAGGAGTGTATGTGTAAATAGGGTATAAAGAAACAAAGTTACAATTACATACAAAAAACTCAACGACACACATGTTTAACTATTGTAAGCGCATTATTGAGGTTGTGTGATAAGACACTATAAACAATGGTGCGTGAACCACCGAGGGCGATCCTTCCCTGCGTACCCGTGGGGTGCGAACTGCTTACCCACAGAACTTTACTGTCTAAAACCTACTTTATGAGGCGAACGTCCGTGGGAGCCTTTATCGCGCCGTGCCCAAAAAGCAATCTCTTGCTTTTATTAGCATTAAAACGCCCCTAACAGGCGATATGAGCTTTTTTCAATAAAACAGTCTCAGACTTTAATACCAGATCGATTGGTCTAGCGTCTAGGAATTGAGGTAGTATTATTCAGTCTGTTTATAAACGGTATAAGACGCTGAGGATTAATATGAAAATTTCATCACTAATTTTTAAAAAATTACTTTAGATGGCAATGAAATAATAATAATAAACTATCTGGATGATTCGGTTTAAAGTTTAATGTATTAACTATTACCTTTATTACATATTTCATTAAAACACATATGATTAAGAACGAACATTGTTATTTTTATTATAACATTGTTATCTAAAACACAATATTATTTACATATAATTGCTATAGGATATTATAAAAGGTGCCTTTAACGAATCGTTACCAACCTCTATTGGTAGCTCTATAGTATTTCCTAGGCAACCTACAAATACTAGATTTCATTTGATCGAGTGCCGCGTAATTGAAGCCTAGCTACATAGAAATACTAGATCATTTCTAATGAATTATGTATTTTTAAATTTTGATCGAGTGCATTTCTTCTCGCGTAATTGAAGCCTAGTTTTATTAATCATGTTGACATATATGAAAAATGTGACGTTCAATAAGTGATATCAATATCCTTATGTTGAATAAAAAGATTTTCATTTCATTTCATTTCATTTTCATTTCATTTCATTGCATTTCGTTAACCACCATTACGAAGTAAAATACTGACGCTGTGTTCAAGTGAATGTTGATGTTAAGGGGTCGTTTGACGGAGCAATAAAATCACTATTATGCGTATTCGATTAGTGATTATATCATACATAAATATTTGCGTTCCGTTTGTTATGAACAGTATTTCGGATACAAAATTTCTGCAAGGCTAGTTAGCAAACCTGGAAAAGCCGAATATAACCGACAGGCAGTTAGCCCATCGCCATGCATATTCTTTGGAACCATAGTAATAGAATCTCCCACATGTCGGCTAGGAAGTAATTCTGTTGACGCGCTAGACGAGCACGGGAATTCTTGTGACGTATCTCGTATACAGATATCAGAGCCAACGTCACGCGGAGCAAATATATTGGTTTTGGATCGAACGATAAGGCAATGGCGATCAATAGATACTGTTCATACACAGCGGAAGCGAATGTAAACAAACACCTGATCCATGTGACACAGTGTGAGCCCACTCGGCCATTAGACTTATGGGCTCCGCCATTGTTCTTAATGGCCATTGCGTCATGTCTAAGTAAAGCTAGTTTCTTTTCAATTTAATAAGCTATTTTACTGAACAAAACGTATGCAACGCAATTGACATTTGTCACTACAATATACCTTTAAAAATATCCGAGTTACTAGTTAATCTCGATTACGTTTCCATACATATGTAAAAGAGAACGCCCTAGTTCTCAATTAAAAATGAATATTTGTAACATGGATGCAATGCATTTTATGCTCCTGTAAAATATAATATGTGAGACTCTTCGCTCTATGTACCTAAACGTAAATCTTCCTCCAGCGGTGCCACCGTAGTCATATCTCGAATACTCTCCGCGAATGCCGAGAACAGGTGAAACACGCTTGTGAATTTATCTAAACAATAAATCTTATCGTTACGTATGAGTGTGCAGTGTTTACTAGTGGCTACTAAACAAATGACTTATCAAGTTTTCCTGGCAAAGGGCATTCTATTTATGGAATCAACTGTTATTTAGTTTCATCTTTAATTTTATACATTTTATTGCATGAAGTTTGTAATAATTAGATGTCGGTTTTGAGTGGTTTTCCCTTAAATTAAATCATTTTTATTTTCTCCAAGGAAACATAATTTATCTTCGAATTAGTTATAAAACACAATACTATAATGAATTTACATTAAATGAATTACTCGATGCCTATCTAATAGTTATTCTATACAAGTGTTCAACTTACGTAACTGAAATTCACTATCTAATAATCCAAATGAACTCTTATGAATAAGCACTTCTAATAGATTAGTTATCACCGACATGTGCCTCAATGTATCTGGGTCGGCCCATAGCACGAATAACGCTTTTTGATGCGTCAGCGGCCATTTCGTAACCGCAATGCACAACTTGGCTATTCCGCAAATGACGAAACAAGTAACGCGGACGGACGAATTATGCTTTATTATTGTCAAATGCGGAAAGAGTAACGAGAGTGTGAAATGGCCCTTTTAGTGCTCTGTGTACATATACGTAACCGTGTCGAAACGGTGCCGTGACACTGGCAATTGCATAAGCGTTGCGACTCATTATTTCTTTATTAGTTCCCGTCTTTAGTAAACCGAAACTATTTGAAAAGATATCCACGGCCGCGGCCTGGTAAAATAATTATCACATTGTTTATTAAATATACTGCTAGATTATGTAACTATTGAATGTTAAACATGATTGTTATTCATATTAAGGTGCTGGATATGACAATATTTCAAATTTTAAATATTCATGTTGCTAATGTAATTTATGGTACATACATAAATAGATAGATCACGTAATACGTTATCGGATTTACTTACAAATCAAGCTTATCAAGTCAAACCAAAATGTAACTCTAGCTCCTAATGGAAATATTATCTACTCCCCTAAACGGCTTTGAATACCCAACTAGATTAACAATTGAAAAACTTTTAAATCCACACAATGTATGTGTCGCCACGGCCCCAGGAATCGATCAGGGCACCCCTCGGTAAGTCATCATATTTCCTCATGCATATTCACGAAAATACTTCATTCAGCAGCAATGTTGACATGTCTGAATGAAGTTGTCAGACTGGGGCTGATAAGGCTGTCAATCTTTTATTTCTCTACACACTGTCCCAAGTAGGGTCTCCGTCGAGAGAAAAGACAGTAGTTAGTGCTCATTTTTAATGATATAATTCAAGATTTTTGAGTTATATAGCATCTGAATTAAACGTGCATTTTTTAATACGTTTCAGAAGTTCATTAACTATAATAGAAACTACTTGACGACTTCAATTCACACTTGGAATAACCGGCATGGCCAGGAAGTTTAGGTAACTAAGAGACAAGAAATTATTAAGCGTTTAGGTAAATAGGTTAGACTCTCAATGCTATATCTAACATCTATCTCACTAGGCCAAAGGAATGTGTAGACTAGGCTTAGCCTATTATTGTTTACCCAAATACTGAATAAACCTAAATCACCTTTTATGGAACCAACTGTGTGTGCATGTAAGAATATGTCAAGCAGTCGTTCCACTTGGTCATCCGTTTGTTTATTCTGTAGTGTTCCTCTTTCCCTGTACCTGTCTAACGCTTCAATAATCTAGCTCACAAGCGACGTAAGATCGGCTTAACTGGTACATAAATTAGCAACTAAACATGGCCGTCTGACGCTGTGCTTGCATGTAACTCATTGACGGTGCGTACATGTAAAATAGGTACACACGCTGATATCCACGATCCATGTTTAAATCCCTGACAACACACATTCATATTATACATCACGATTGCAATCTTTCCGTTGTAGTCTAATGCTGGTATTTGGGCACAATAAACTTTTGCTAGATAGTTAGCATCAAACGCCTAGGACAGACATTGTACCGATAACAGTCAGTTTTCCTCACGTTGCTTTCCCTAGTAATATAGTAGTGTTTTCACGAAATATATTGATTGGTATGTATTGAGTAAGATATTGCCGTATACAATCCGAATTTGGTCGGTTACACCACACAGTTTCCGCGTAATCTAAACGCGGATGTCTGTTTTTGTATAGACATGTTGATTCTACTTCAGACATGTTCTGACGGAATTACAAATCGAACTTAGGACTTCCAAGAAAAGGATTGGAATAACACGTTGCGTGGGTTCAGTTTAATGAATCTTACGATTTATGTTTCGAGAACTGAAATAATTGTAGCGGTTATAAAATCAATAGGTATACAAAAAACTTGTGGTGAATAAAATCAATGAGTTATTGATTAAGATATAAAAATAAATGTGATTCTTAAATGTAATATGAACACAGTTCAGACCGCACATTTTAAAAACAAAACCTCAATCTAAGTAACTACAACATCAACAAAGTAACTCAAATTCAACGAAGTTATAAAGTAAGTTTCAAAATCTGTGAAAACAATAGGCAAGATCAAATCAACAGTCATGAGAACAATACAACACGTTGGCAATGCCTCACACTCCACATCTGATACGAGCGCCACCCACTAAGTCCCCGAGGTTTAGCTTCCCCAAGAAATGGCATGGGATGCATACAAAGTTCACTTCTCAGACTGTTTTGGAGGCAGGAAACTCGGCTGATAAGGATATCGGGCAGTGACTGACTGCCACGCTGGCTGAATTGCTTAGTGTAAAACTTATCAAGTGGTTATTGATATCGGTGTAGCTTTGCAAAAGCGAAAGTTAGGATTGGGGGTAAAATCTGTACGCGATATTTGCATCAACTCGAAAGTTAAAATAGGAGATGCTGTGTTTTATGTACAATTATTGCGAACGAATAAAATATTTCGATTAAATGAGGGTTTTAGATCAAAGAATCAATTTTAGCTACAACAACTGAAAATTAAGTAAAGACGTTCTTGTATTATAATGAATGTGTACTAAATATGAAAAAATAGAGTACTTGCGTTTCTTCTAAAACGCTATTGCTCTGAAATAACAAAAGAAACATTTAAAAAACAGGCGAAGATACATTAGTCAACTTTCACCTCCATGAAAAGTTAATTTATGTTATGAAAACAATAGCAACTGTAACTGACGCTGAACTCCTGTCAAAGCATCCTTTTGATCCTCGTGAGTGACGTTGACAGCTCTATGTAGGCCACTTGACAGTTCTGTGACACAGAATACATAAACAAAACAGATGATAATAGATTGGTCACTCGGATAAATTAAGTTTTTTTTTCAATATCTTGTAACCAGATCATCAATGATATCTTTTATGTAGGGATAAATCCTGAAGAGTAAGGATTTGTCTTAAGTATCTTTAGGTACATGGATGTGATCTTATGTTAAGATCTCGATTAAGATCGATTAAATTGAGAAGAGAAATCTGCTAAGCATATCACCGCCACGGTTCATTTCACTTTGATCTTTGGCCGTAACCTGCATATTAAGTACATGGAACAAGCGGTGCATACAAGCCTGATGTTTGAGTATCCATAAACCATGAAGAACAAAGAATATCAAGTGTCCAGCTGTATTGAATTACGGGTTTTTAAACAGTACTTAGTTACAATTTTATTTTTAAGTTACGTAACAGAGAACAGAACATAATACATGTGATTGCAGTAATGCGCAATATTGGTAATCGATGGATTTATGTATGTACCTACTTTTTATAACATGCCAGTACTATGGATATTATAAAATGATGCCCCAGCTAGCAAAGGATGGAATTGTATTAAATCAGCGCGAGGCGCATGGATTAACAAACTTTTCATTAACAAGGGCCGCACGTCACCAAAGGTAAACATGACAGCAACAATGTTTTGCAACGTTTGAAAACAAGCTGTGTTTGTTCAACACAATGTTTGGAGGAACGTGTGATGTTCTAATTTGTCCAGTCTTAAACAACAGCTGATTGATCCGAATCGTCTGGAGAAACGGATTGTGGTTGGTAACACTGACGACAAACCTGCGCGTTCACCAATGAGACGGACCACCGAAGCGAAGGACTATTCGTACTCGAAATTCTAGTGTGCAAGAGATGCGCCTGAGAAACACAAGTGAACTGCAGATGCAGCCCTGATGTAGACCACGAACTTCAGACATTAGCAACCGAATAAAAAGTACCAAATTAAACTCTAAATAGTCAAAAGTACTTCAAACTAAATCAGTAAGTCTATAAAAATACTGGAAGAAATATCGTGATTAGTGTTTTATCGGCTGATTCACCAAAAACATTGATCTCATCGACTTATCAAAGCCATGATTCAATACATTGCTTACGAAGGAATGGACATAGCAGTCGTACTCATACATTGGTTACGGGTTGTTTAGTCGTCATAAATGGGGCTCATTAATACAAATGGTCGCCGCACCGCTCGAAGCCGTAAAAGACAAAGTATAATGCACTTTGATCTTTCACCGCAAGCTGCTCATATCCTACTTAGAGCAATTGGTGCATGGGGGTCATAAGGAACAGAAGATATCATGTGTCGGACAGTACTCGAAATACGTGCTCATAAAACGTTCAAGTATACCCGCGGCCGCTATACTCGTGATGCGATTAAACTTCAAAAATAATTATTTCATGATTTAAATACATGTAATACTTATAATGTTCTTAAAGAATCATACATCTAATTATAAATAAATAAGACTAATTATAGTAATATGGGGTATAATTATGTTCCTAGGTAATTGATGCTGATAACGTAAAAGCGCCGTATACCGACCGACCTCCTGTATCCGACCATTTTGGTTTTTTCCCTCCTAAACTTATAAATTTCACGTTAAAGTTATGAATTTGCGCTCAATTAGTTCATAAATTTATATTACATTATAAGACAAAATTTGGTTTAGATACGTTAACAGCAAATATCTCATTTGACCGAAATCGTCGCAAGGGAATTTTTTTGACAAATCGGATCCGAAAAAAACATTACTACGCCACTTTGGTATTGACGCTGGTCTATGTGTTCAGGCCGCGACAAATAAATTTTACCTACGAAATATTCGCAGCATGATTTGCTTTGTCAACAACAATAAAATATCGAAATTATTTAAGAAATTTACAAGCAGGTAGCATACTTATTACGGGGTTATATTAAAGGCTTGATTTCTTTCGTTTTGTGAGCATAGAAGGTATTTTAGCAGGCGAGATACGGCTGGTCGGAATCAGGCACCTCAGTGGTCGGAATCAGGAACGTCAGGCGTCAGCCGGTCTGTAAACGGTGCATTCGGTATAAATCAAGTTATTTGAGTTTGATACCAGATTTAGGTATGAAAAAGGCAAATTTGATATTTTTCTTTGTGATTTTATGAAAGTAAATATCGTAATCTTTTTAAAGAACGTTTTATATTATTATACTTTAAACATTTTCTTTATCTTTTTTGTGATTTACGTAGTCAATTCTATCAGTGGTCGGTATACGGCGCTTTTGCGTTATGTAGATATATTTCTGTTAACCTTTGTAATAGAAGAGAATGAAAAATGAGCACAATACAAACAATACGTATACATGTAAATGGAATTATGAATATCAGCCAACCGTAAATTGGAATCATATTACAGCGCTTGAGTGCTAGAAGTAGTTGAGTATACGCACAACGTGGCAGGGCAATTGAGCCGAAGCTCTGCCCATCCAACGAATTCGAGCATCCAAATGAGCGGGGAAGATACTTTCAAAACGCGTGCTGAATGACAAGCAGGAAGGTTTCACTAGTATTATGACAACCGTATAAATAGATATTTAACATACGTTAAATAAGACTCTTATATGTGTACTAGATTTGTAATATACAGAAATGGTACACCTAATTAAATAAAACTACGTACGAATTTAAGAACAAATGGTATCTATTTACCGTAAATATTGGAAACTCATACATATCCTAATATAAGTTTGAGGATATGCAGAATGATTATTGTTCTGTAAACGGTATATTACGGCATCTTGATTATCCACCAACTTCTGTCCTAAATAAAAAAATACTTGCTGTTTTTGGGTTTCACGCTGTTATTCTACGATCCCTGCCTGTCCCTCAAAAACCAGAAGGGCTTTCCATGTATGCATGTAATTACGATTCATAGTAGTGTTGTGCTCACTGTGCATTTGTTCCACTTTCGTCCGTAATCGAATAACAGTGTGAAAGTGTCACCTTTTGTTGAAACACAAGTTCATTATGCATGAAATTATGTTTTGTTCTGGACACTACACTGTACTGTATACAAACTTGGCATGTAAGTCAAGTCCTATTGTATATTTTGCGGGGACAGACACAACATATACATAAATATGTATACTCATATTATTATGTATCGACGCACCTACGACGATCATAGTCCGTCGTCGTTGCTACAATAATTGTTTTATCAATTAGTCGAGTCATAATATATAAATTACTGGTAGCACGTCTTTGTTAACTAAATCGGACATTTGATATTAAATTGGCCTCACATTCGATTTACAGCCAGAGCCTGAATATTTTTAGAACCAAGTATGTTTCAGGATTGTAGTTTTTGATTGAATCTTATTGTGACCCAGCAAAGCTTTTTATTATCTGTTACCCGAATACAATTATGGATAGAGCAATAAATATGTTCCGAATGGAAGTACGATTGGTCGAAAAGGTGAGTGAATTGCTTTCCTATATCGCAGTACTGAGAAAGTTTTGTATCCTCGTGGAGGACGTGCATTCTAATTTAAAACTTTAGTAGACCCAATGTCACCGCGAGTGCGTGCAGCGAATACTTAAACATTATTCAAACTAAACTCGTTATACATATGTAACACAAATCACTAGCTCGAAAACCAAGTGGACTGGTTGCCTAACAAGAATTTGATTACTCTACCGATTGACTTCATGGTTTGACATGGATCATTACTTGTATAGGTCCTGCCACAAGTGTGCAAACAGGAATGACTTGACTGAAAACATAGTAACTAAATTACATCGGACACTTTATAACTTGGTACATAGCAAGTAGAGAATATTTGTAGAAATCTATATTTAATAATTAAGGAGACAAAACTGTAATTACGGGGCATGACTGATGGAAATACGAACTCAATAGACAATGACATCCAAAAACACAAACGTGATTAATTAGCATAAGCTAGGTGAGGGGCAAGGTATGCGGAGTGCGGACAACGAGCGAGCTTCTTGGCTATTGTGAGGCGGATGACAGATGGGCGGTGATGGCGACAGGTACCGTTCTCGTAGATGGCCAACTTCTCCAAGATGGCCGGGGCCGGCTTCCTGACGCGGGTCTCGCACATATCGGAGGCGGCGCGACTCGAGTCAAGCCCTAATGCCTCCACGATTGATACTAAATGTGTTCTCGATACAGGTCGGTCATCGTGTCACGGCCGCCGTTAACAGGATTACGCCCTAGTGCGCACGAGAAGCGAGCGGCGGGACAAGTCACAAGGGCGAAGTGATCCGGCTCGCGTCCAAGACTCATACAGGTACTGTGGTCATGAAATAAGTAATAACAAAATACATTTAACACATAATGGTAACAGGGAATCATTGAAAATGAAAGATAAAGGTTGATTATTTTTGTTCATAAATATATCAATGTTGAAATTTCTCTATTAATTTAATGATTATACTTTTGGACCGGTTACCTTAATTAAGAGATAAACCACGAAATAACTATACATGGAGCATTCGCCAAAGTACATTGATCTTACTAAAAATTTATTAAATTATATACGTGTTAACGGAAGGGTTGTACCCTACAACGTAAAGTTTGGTGCACTGAACTGAAATTTACATGTAGCTACTTTCAGTGATTTCTAACAAGTAAGTATCGATAGAGCAATCTGAAATACCTAAGAAGTCAAAAGTTAATTACTTTCTCTATCGGCTTAAATAGACCGAAAATAGCAACTTCCCCAACTGGATGTGATATTTACATGTTAAACTCACTACTAATACATAATCATGTAAATTTTGGCATCTCATTAAGCCAAATAACAGGTTTAGTACTGGCGGCTCTTGACTAATTTTTCGTAAGCCGATGAATCCTTACAAATGAGGCGTTCGAACGACCTTTACGTAATAAGGAGGTCGCTTTTGCTACAATCTGTAGAAACTTAATGTGTTTTAACGCACGACCGTTTAAACATACTATATTTGGTTAGTAATCCGAAGTTAACCAGTAACTATATCGATTTTTACCCTCAAATACGCGTCTTATCTTCCCAGTAGTCACCTTCCATTTGTAATTAAATCCGTATAAAAATAAAAGTAAGGGTTACCATCCATACATGATTATTCATGTCATTTAAAATCCCAGAGAAAAAGACAGAATTCCAGCACAGGCAAACCTTAAGGTGCATGAAGAGATATGAAAAATATATTAAAGAATTGTTTAAGAACCTGATTTTTAGGTAGGTATATTTTCTTGTTAGATTATTTTAGAAACCCACATTTAGGCTGTATCACAGATAATATAATACTATACCTGTATTTTAATTCTTAAAAGACAGTACAGAGTATTGAAATCACACTGATATCTTTATTATATTTATCACATTGAATAGAGGAATCGTTATAAAGACAATAGGTAAAGTCAATCACTTCTTAAATTGAGTAGATCTAATCGTAAATTAATTGTACTCAGAAGAAAGGCAGCTATAATAATACTTTAATTGATAGCTAATTAGCATTCCTATATTAAACCACTTTAATATATCATATTAATTGCTAATTATGGTTCATACCTATGTAGTTACCGTATGGAATAAATTATATAGTCACTGGGACTGAATCCCCTGCAGCTTTCCTTTTAAAAGCTTTGAGGGCCAGTTTACTACTTGTATTGATTAGTGTAGTTGATTAATGTATTCTGCAGATGTAGATATATTAGAAGAGAGCTATATTAATATCCCACCATCCGCTTGAAGTTACCGCAGAGCAGAGCTGATTCCATTCAAGAACACTTTTCTCTGAACATTTATTTTGTTTTAATACATATTATTATAGATCTACACCCTGTCCAAAGTTTAAATGTAGATGATACACACCTGCAAATCAACAGTCAATAATCATCTGTAATTACTTTTAGTAAGATTGAAGCAACTATTTTGGAGAGATGAATATGAAATCCCTGTTAGAGTATTTTTATTATTTCTACTGAACTTTACAGTCATACTTAGTTCCATTCTTATCAAAAGACATACCTAGCATATTTATTACCTGTTAACATAAACTGTTAAAATATTATTGTATTTGTGTAATGCTATCAGGATTATATTGTGTTTGGAGGGTTTGTTAAATACTTGTAATTCAGAAAAGGCTTGCGGGCCCAGCTTGGGGAGATACCAATTTGTCAGAGGTCAGTGGTAGATTTATATTGTTACGCCAGGATATATTCCAAGGTTTATTAGAAAATTTAGAACTATGACATAGAATATCAGTTATTAACATGTATTCAACCAAATAGGAATAAATCAACATCCAACACTGACTGAATACTGAGGTATCTAGAGGTAAATATAGTATTGTTTAGAACTAGTACCCGTCTGACAAAAAGTAAATTGTGTTCTTAGTCGGTGATAGTCACAATAATGAAATAGCCACTTTTCATACTTTTAAAAAGGAAATTCATACGGAACACGATAATTTTGTTGTATATTGTGCCCTTCATCATCTAAACCTTCGCACCCAAATAAGCTTTATAACCGAAAACGTAACATTTCAGACAAATAAATATTTTTTTAGATTAATGATTTTATTACTAAATTTCAGATGTAAACAAAACGATATCAGTGATCGTTACTAACTTGCGCATTTATTAAAAATCAATCGTCTTACCAATATAATAAAATAGGCAGCTTATCAAAATATAAACTTCTCCGTTGTGCACTACACTGAACGACTTATCACAAATAAGAAATACTTTTTAATACATAAAATTCAATTTAAAATCGATTTAAACCGAGCAGCAAATTAACTGTCGTTCCCTTGGCGAGCGCGATAACAAACTGTTTTTTCTTAATTCCATAAAGTAAAGAATACGCTGTTTGAATTATGTGGCTGCCTCACACTCACGATGCAGCCGCACAGTAACTGTATGACAGTTCCTTAAGCTGTAACTGACAGCTAGTTAACGTCAATGTCAAATACCTATAAAAATTATTGCGAATTTGGCTGACGGCTGACTGCTGCTGCTATGGTGCCTGCTAAATAAATTTCCCTTGTTAAATACTCTGCCTATCGTTAAATTTTCGATATTTACGTCTTAGATAGTAAGGGTTAACTTAAGAGCCAAATAATTATAACACGATTTAGATTATAACGTAGAAAATGGGATTGAATTTTTTGAAATTGGCCTCGACACCCTTCAAGGTAAGTCTTGTAATAGTACTGAATCGGCAGTGTTATGCAATGTTACGTTTGCTGAGAGAAAGACCATTAAATCTGATACTTTAAATTCGTAGACCCTTTGCTTGGTAGTCTAGGTTTTCTAAGGTTCTTATTTTCCTATATGTTGTGTCAAGTTGATCATTGGAATAAGATTTAATTCATGCTTATTGTCTGACCTTGTGGCATGTGACCGATATTGCGCTAGATATTCTTATCACCAATGAACTATCAATATTACTACTCATTCAATATGATTTTATTATTGGACTAAATAATTTTGATTGTACAAGATAATTTATGGGCCAATTCCAAACAGTAACATCTTTTGTAATGCAAATCTACTTGTCTATCCTCCACAATTACATGTAAATTGTATTGTGCAAGCTAATAATAAAAACTAAAACTTATTTTTGATTTATACCTTATATTTGCAACATAAATCTGTAAATATATACGTACTAAGTCAACAGGAAAATATTTTTAAAATCTTTTTACCTGGTGCATTAAACATAAGGCTTAATATTTAATGTTATATCATATCGCTGCCCCCGACGAACACTATCGTATTCGCTCTTACCATAGAATCGGTTTTATTGAATATTCGTATCCACACCATCGTATTACGCCATAGAGTAAATTTTTAAGGTTGGGCAATGAATACTTTTGGATTTATGCATTGAGTAATGATCTTTATGTTTTTATTCAATGGACAACACATTAGGAAATTATAATGCAAAAGGCTATTACCGAATCTCAAAAGCCAACATTATAGAGTAAACTACGATACTGTTCGAGTGATATATTACATGTCAGTGTTGCATATTTATCACGGAACAATATCGTAGCGCACGATTACTATAGCAATACAGTTTAGTGATTTCCGTCGATCACTATCGTAAAGTTAGGTTGCGTTAATATTCACCATAGCACAGACCATAGTATATTTCAGTAATAGACATTTTCTTAAATATCTCATTTAGATACAAATTTTTTAACAAAAAAAATATTTTATATTTAGTGTAATAATACCTTCTATTTTTGGTATAAATATGTTTATTGTAGATTTGATAGTTTTTAAGATATTCAGTTTTTAGTTGCTGGTGTAAAATTGTTATTTTCCTATTACGATAGTGTTCGTCGGGGCAGCGATATTATCAAATTTTTCTTTCTGTCTTTGAATTTGTTATATACTAATTATGCCTAGTTATGTTATTAAATATTTAATTTATTGTATGTTAATTCCTATATCTCTCAAATGTGTGTCAGGTTCCCGGATTGCGCCTTGTAGCACGCACATACGCCACCAGTCATGACGCTGACGTTGTGGTCATTGGCGCAGGCCCTGGTGGGTACGTAGCAGCCATTAAAGCCGCCCAACTGGGCTTAAAGGTGAGCTTAACACATTTATTGTAAAGCTTTTTCCTCTAAAGACTTACTTGTTAAACTAGATGTTAATAAACATACACATTTCATCTGTAATCTTAAACTAGCTAGATATAACCAGAATAACTCAACATACATAAGAAGCCAACATATTCTTATTGCATTTTGTGAATTTCATAAGTTAATTACAGATGAAGTTTTATGTATATTTTTTTAATCCTTTCATATTATTTTCAGACAGTGTCGATTGAGCGATATGAGTCCCTGGGTGGCACCTGCCTGAATGTGGGCTGCATCCCCTCCAAGGCGCTGCTGCACAACACCCACCTGTACCACATGGCCAAGCACGACTTCAAGAGCAGAGGCATCAACATCAGCGACATCAATGTGGACTTTGGCGCCCTCATGCAGTACAAGGAGAAGTCCGTCAAAGCCCTCACCGGGGGCATTGGAATGCTCTTCCAGAAAAATAAGGTGAGCCATAGTGATTTCAGTAGGAAATGCACTAGTAATATTTATGAATGTACTGGGAATTGCCGTAATAATTCATTTTTTGGCCAAAGTATTATAAACATATTTTTGTAATCTATTTTTTAATGTGTTGTTGAGATCTCTACAATAAATAAGTATATAAGCTTAGTTATAAAGTTCTTTATTCACAGTTTCCACCACTGAGTCAATCTTACAGGTGGTATTCTGTTTTGGTGAACTTGACATATTCATTTAAACGTTTTGCCAAGAGATATGTATTTTATATTTATGTAATTGTCATGATCATTTCAACACCCTAAACAATAAATATTATAAACACATTTGCCTTTCAGGTGAAGAGGTTGCATGGTCTGGGCACCATCAAGTCTCCAAACACCGTAGAGGTGGCAGGGCCCAAGGGCACAGAGACTGTGAACGCCAAGAACATCCTCATCGCTACTGGATCTGACGTCATGAAATTCCCAGGTGTTGATGTAAGTTTATGCCTATCTTATTTGCTTATGGAATATTTATAAAATCATTCATGAGAGATGCATGTTTTCATGTCAATATAATGATACCTATTCCATATGTACTCCAATGTATTCCAATGTGAAGTAAACCCCACTTCATATGACTATAAGAGATTAGATGCTTCCATGCCAAGAAATAGGCAGGTTGCAGTTTTTTTTTCCCATACTAGATTGAATTATTATTCTTTTAAGTACAATTAACAAAATAAACATGCATAGTTATCTATTATATTGGTAGAAATAAGTTAATATTGTGTTTGTTTTTGTGGCTGTAAATAAATGCTTTTATTATGAATTGTTTTCAGTTTGATGAGAAAGTGATAATCTCGTCGACGGGCGCGCTGAGCCTGAAGGAGGTGCCGAGGCGCATGATCGTGATCGGCGGCGGAGTGATCGGCCTCGAGATGGGCTCCGTGTACACGCGCCTCGGCTCCGACGTCACCGTGGTCGAGGCCATGCCCACCATCGGAGGTCAGTCTTATGTGCCTATAGTATATTCGCTTTTAAGAAAATAGTGACGTCATCAGGTCTCCATGATTTAACCAATGAGATATTTTAAGGGTTGTCTGTTATTGGTCAATGTGACTTCTTTTCTCATTAACTAACGTCTCATTCGCCAGTTTAACCTCTGAATATCATGACGTCACTATTAACTTAACGCGAATACACTATAATGCTCTGGTATCGGACCCGGACAGGATAGTCAAAAGTTAGGGTGTCCATCTCCACAATTGCCGAGGTACTGATTCTATGGTCGCCTCGAAAATCCACGCGTTGACCAGATAGCCAGTCCTCATTGTGAAAGCTGGTAATCTTTGTCGCCATTTTCAAGTACTGAATCTTACCATTACGGAGAACAAATAGGTTTTTTGACGATATTCCCCTCACAGTAGTATTTGATGCCAATCGAAAATGTATTTTAGTTGCGAAAATATTCGTACATAGAAAGTGATGTCTTTTGGTACATGCTCCGAGTTTTGTCTGTAGCCACCGATACAGACTGTTCCAACAACAATGACCTACGCAGTTTTTTTATATGACGCACTTAGACCTTATGTCCTAGAAACTTAACAAAATGTGTTTCGTTAGTAATAAAGAAATAAGTCTATGTATCAAAAGGAGTATAAGGGATGCATGTGTCGGTCGGCAGGCGTGGGCATCGACCTGGAGGTGGCGAAGACGCTGCAGAAGGTGCTGGTGAAGGAGGGCATGAAGTTCAAGCTGCAGACCAAGGTGGCCTCCATCAGCAAAGGTGGAAGCGAGGTCACCATCCAGGTGGACGAGGGCGGCAAGACAGCCTCCGTGAGTCTTCTCAGCACTTACTATATACATACATTTCAATAGCATGGTCTTTTATAGGTTAGTCAAGTGTCTGTCATTGAATTATCGGAGCAATTCAATTATGGCCACATCTAACCCACTTTTCGCCAGCAACCAACGTAACAGCTGCTGTCGCTGTGGCCTATTGCGTGACTATTGTTAACACTTTATTTAAAATAGTCAAGATTTTTTTCATTATATTTTCAAAGTCACATATTCGATAGAGCGAAGTTACTTCTTCATAAAAACATGACAATAGTTAAATCAATAAGGCGACATACTAATGTACTTTTGGTCGTTTGCAGCTGGCGTGCGACGTGGTGCTAATATCGATTGGGCGCAAGCCCTACACCACGGGCCTTGGGCTGGAGAACGTGGGCATCACGGTGGACCAGAAGGGCAAGATCCCCGTCAACAGCAAGTTCCAGACCAAGGTGCCCAAGTGAGTTGCCAACACAAACATACCCCTGCATTCACGAGAATTGATAGCCCTCAACCCAATATCACTAGCAACCTGATGAGATCATTAGTCCATATAGCAATCATGTGAATCCATTACTCATGATTAAATTAAAAAGTACGTAGGTAAAAATCATCATTTGAGCTTCTTGCTTACATCATAGGGTTGACAATCGTGAACAGTTATGTAAAATATTCTATTAAAGTTATAGTTAGAGGTTGTAAAAACCACGTTTCATTCAAGACGTAATATGACATGTTATGTACCGTGTCGCCGTGTACGGGTGCTGCCTATCCTGAGTTAATAATCATATAATATATAACGTTATGCTTTACAGCAGTGAACAATATTCATGAAGCATTTGTTTATCTCCATGTATATCATAGTGATTTCTCGATATTGTTCAAAGTGACATGCGTTAAAACGTATGGGCGTTATAATATATCATGCGTGACGTTTGACGATCTCCTTGGCGTAATTGGTTAAGCTCCTCACCGCTAATCGTGAGATCCCGTGTTGGATTTCCGGTTGAGGCAGAGTTAAGAATTACGCTTTTCTTCTACTTTTCAGTCTGGTTGTTGATTATATATGCTATATATGTATTTATGCATATATAATTGTATATAATCCTTAAATATACGTTTACTAGTACCCTTGACACAAGTCTTAAATGAACTCACCAAGGGGCTAGTTCAATTGGTGTAATAGTGTCCTAAATATTATTATAATGACGTGTGTCGCTTTGGTTGCAGCATCTACGCGATCGGCGACTGCATCCATGGGCCCATGCTGGCGCACAAGGCGGAGGACGAGGGCATCGTGTGCGTCGAGGGCATCAAGGTACGCCACACGCCTTGCTTACTCTCATCGTGCGTTTCCCATACTAAAAGTTATTGAGGATATGCTATTGTAAATTGCTATTGTAAATTCGACGTAGCTCAGTTGTTTGGGGCTTGGCTCTGTATCAGTGGGTACAGGGTATCCCGTTTCGAATTATACGGTGAGGGAAAACATCGTGAGGAAACCTACGTGTTCGTCGAACGTAATAGGTAATAGTTAGTGCTTGTAAATGGCGACATGGCTGACCACCTGTCACATTGAGTACTGACTATCTGGTGAACACCTAGGTTCGAGGTGTCCATAGAATTACTACCTTCGCAATTGCGGACATGGAAACCTGAACTTCTGACTACCCCGTAAGGGTTAATAGTCGTGAATGCGTTTGTTTTTGTTTTGTTTTTTTTGTTTGAAATGCTATTGTTGCAGTACCGACCATCTCATAAGAGTCTAAAGTATTGAATTATGATTACTGTAGTCAAATTTACGAAGATTACACAAGCTGCGGACTACCCTAATAAAGTATGTCATGACTATGACATTTGCGTTGCAGGGCATGCCGGTGCACTTCAACTACGACGCCATCCCGTCCGTGATCTACACGACGCCCGAAGTGGGCTGGGTGGGCAAGAGCGAGGAGGACCTCAAGAAGGAGGTACGTGCACATTGTGTTAAGGGGCTATGGAGCGAGTGCTTAGACTAAGAAATCGGAGCCCCAAGGGTCAGCTGGAGCATGTTCCAGTGGATGCTATCAGTATTTAAGAAGTTTGAATGGACACATTTACAATTTATGACACTTCAATTCAATCTTGCCTATTTCGTGGAATAGGTGTCAGGGTATTTACGAGATGATATGGTACACCACATATCCTATTTGGTGAAATGTGGGTCCGATAAGGCCTTAGCATTATTAACTCCCCAGTTTTGGAGATGGGCATTTCATCTTGTAAGTATTCCACACGAGTTGGACCATATCATGAGTATTCATGAAATGTAATAGTTGGTATATTTATGAATTGGTGTTGCAGGGCCGCGCATACAAGGTGGGCAAGTTCCCGTACCTGGCCAACTCGCGCGCCAAGACCAACGGGGAGCCCGAGGGCTTCGTGAAGGTGCTCTCGGACAAGGCCACCGACGTGCTGCTCGGCACGCACATCATCGGACCCGTGAGTAGCTCCACCACAATCGCTTTCTTCACTCAACGTAACAAGTCAATGTAAAGTGAACGAAGCACCGTTATACCCGACGTGTCGTAGGTTTTAACTAATCCAGACGGAGACTTATGTATTCTAATCTATACATACGTACACATCACGCCTGATTCCCTGTAGAGGGGTAGGCAGAGATCACGGATCCCCATTTGTCCCGATCCTAACTGACCACTTTCGCTTCATTGACATTCATACATCTTCTCATACACTCTCGGCGGTAATAGGTACACCAAACGTCACCTTTTTTCAATATAGCGTCTATCTGACTGTTATATGTCTTATTAGGCCGGCCCCTACGTAACCGGCCTTCCACTTCACATCTATTCAAATTTATGTAACACGAAAGCATATAGTTTGTTGACGCGTGTGTTGTGGGCAGGGCGCCGGGGAGCTGATCAACG
The DNA here is from genome assembly GCA_030578115.1 of Leucoptera coffeella. Lineage (NCBI taxonomy): Eukaryota > Metazoa > Arthropoda > Insecta > Lepidoptera > Lyonetiidae > Leucoptera > Leucoptera coffeella. The sequence goes on from JAMBLF010000479.1 coordinate 78,188, forward strand.
AGGCGGTGTTGGCGCACGAGTACGGCGCCTCGGCCGAAGACGTCGCCAGGGTCTGCCACGCGCATCCGGTAAGAGACATCACGTAATTAAGTACCTACACATAAGGCGAAGAGAACTATTTGGGCGCGTCTGATATTTATATATTAAGACCACATATCATTTAACTCATTCGACGCCGCGCCATTTTTCAGCGTCTTACTAGCGGAGCCGCCATACAAACGGTCATGAACACGCGAGGCGTGTCCGCGGCTCTGCGACTAAGAAAAAAATGAACACGCCACGCGTGTCCACTGGCTCTGCGCGAAGTTTTAATGTTTCTAAATACGTTAATAATACATTGTGGTAGTTTATTTCCTTAGTTCTGTTTGTGCAACGAAAGAGATAAGGTTGTGGCAACAGTATAGTGATTTTAAACCATGAATTATGGCGGAATATGGCTATTTAGGTAAATAGGTAAATTAAATATGATGTGATTCTCAAACTTACTTATATATTATTAAATTTATAATATTTTTTGTTGTTTGTATAGTATTTAAATTATTTACTCATCTATCGACTAAAATCACTTAGAAACATTATCGTGTAAGTACTAATATTATAATAAACAAGCGAACGTAGTGAGTTTGATGGAAAGTTAAGCAAACTTTTAGAACCTCTGGTCGCATACTCAAAGTGAACACGCATAGCGTGTTCTTAGCATCACACAAGGGGTTAGTTTTCAGTATAAACATAACTTCTTTCAAAGTAGAAACCACGTGAATATATGGTTATTCGTGTGGTAAATACCATGTACACAAATTCTTATGAATTTTTTTCATGTACTTTTCGAGATATAATCGAAAACTTATGGACACGCGAGGCGTGTCGTTGGCTCCGAATGAGTTAATGTAAACTGTATATTATGCGCCATATATAATTCTTGCACAATTATGAATGTGCAAGGCAGGTTAATTCAAATAAGCTGTTTTTGATGTTGTACTTCAATGTGATATCTTAGTATTATTCGTGCAGCCAAGTATCGTGTATCGTCTTGTTGTCGAGCTGATGTATTGTCTTTTCTTCGCAGACATGTGCGGAAGCTCTCAGAGAGGCGAACCTAGCGGCGTACTGTGGCAAACCCATTAACTTCTAGAGAAACACCTATGAATAAATCGTTGGATCTTGACTGAAACTGCAGGAAGACCGAGCGGTGAATTTATTTATCTATTTATTAGTTCGAGCGATGGAAGTCGCTGTAAGGAATCTTTGTATGTTATTGTGGATGTAGTGACACGACGAGAAAAGCAACGCGCGAAAATGAATTCATATGTTATTAGACAATTTAAACGTAGCATTTGGAAGTGTTATTTATAATTTTGTTACTGAAATGCGATGTTTCCGCAACAAAATTAACGCGTCATTAAATGTTAACTATATTGTCTTTTAAATTGTCGATAAATATATAGTTTAACAGATAAGATTCAGTGTTACTAATGTGAATACTGAATACTCACACTTTGCTGTTACCAGTAGTGATATGCAGCGGTGCAGATGGTCTATTGTCGAGATCGATTTCTGGTCATAATCGTAATAGATTTTAGTTTTAATTGTGAGACCATTTTCATAACGTTATTATAGTACAAATTCAGTCCGAGTACTTTTGTTTCTGTTTTTAAACAGTTTGTTATGTTGCACATACCTGCATTTCTCTAATAGTGTATAAATATGCCCCGTGCAACTGCCTACCTTGCATTAAATATGACCTTGTGTAAATATGTTGTATTGTAAATTTATTATTGTAAAGATCTTAAATGTGCTGGGCGATTGCAAATAAACGTTTTACTATTCATTATCTTTTATTTTTCATAGCAGAGGCAACGACTATACTAAAGTACTTCAGGAATAAGATTCTTCTTACTGGGAAAAAAATATTGTTGTATTGATTGAAGTTTTGAAAACAAACTGTTCTCATAACTTTTCATCACCAAAAAGAAGCTATTAGTGCTCGTAAAAGGAATTAATGTGATAGTGGTTTCTGTGAGGTGGGGCCTAGACAATCTTTTCAAATTATGAGAGATGGATACACAACGCTCTGACAACGCTATTGTGGATTGTGATACGTATATTATAACTAAATTATCCTATAATGAAGAAATCAAATTAGGTAATTTAACAGCAAGCTTAACAAAATCTACAATGGCTAAGGCGTCAAGGATTACGTACGTGAGGTACGTTTAAAAATCAACCAAGTTTGTTAAATTTTTTATTCATGACAACAAAACACAAGCAGCATCAACATATTACAATGCCTACATTATTTAAACAGCTATAAACAATCAATAACATAAGATTAGAATAACGCGTAGCTCTTCTTCAAACAGACAACAATATTATATCTTAAACAGATCAAGGACACTGAAAATTTAGTGAATTGACAGCAATAAGCATCTTATTAACATATAATCTCAATAACATATATATTTTATCTACACACACTAATACTATGGTATTTTAATAAAGATTTTGAAGGTGTTAATTTGGTATTAGAACATACGGTAAGAAATTATTAGAAATAAACATAATACATCATTTTTGTAAAAGATACAACGTAAGAGATGCATATAGTACTGACAACAAATAATGTTTGATTTCGCTAATTTATCCTAACTGCACAATAAATAATAAAAACATGCTACTTAATATCAAAACTATGGCACCAGTGCTTATACTGCAACATATTGTAAAAATAATATTTATAGAACCACGCTACGTCTACTTTAGAACACTTATAATTATAAATTTACTTATACTTGTAGTACGAAGCCTAGACATATAAAAATACCATCTAAGCTTTAAGCACTTATAAAAATAGTTTTCATCCGATGAGAAGTGTATAAAAAATTATGTACTTTAATAGATATATTATTTTTTAATAATAATTGTAGTCCGAACATTTTCGGGTAGAACGATTCTTGAAAGAACATCTTCGATGGTGTCCAAATAGGACAATAATAGATTAAGATTGAAAATGAAAATCGAGTTACAATCTCCTTATCTTATTATAGGTAAAATACTTAATATCTCATACTATTCTAAAATAAGATTACAGTACTGATGTGTATATTATGAGCGAATGAATAATTAAACCTGTAGCGATTTTTGAGCATATTCGTATATGACAGAAAAAGATTCATATGTTTTACAAAGCCATTGTTTAAACTGATATTAAATACAAAATTTGTATATAATATCAGTTTTTAATACAATAGTATGTACCAACAATACCAAGTCAAATACAATTGAGAGTGCGTTGCAAAACTTTATCTGAACTTTAATTTATTCTTAATTTAAAAATAATTCGGAAGACCAAGACTCGAAGGTTCTTAGACAAAGGGTATTATTACATATACATTACATTACAGGTACATTAGACTAAATAAATAAGAGATCCCTCTCAAAACATTGTGCATCTTAAACACTTAGAATAAGTTGTGATCAATTTATTTGTGACTATAGCGTATTGCACCATACGGTAAATAATCACGCTTCGTTCAGGAAATACTAATCATGTTCGTTAACTCCATAACCTTCAATGAGGTGGACAAAACCCTATCTATAGACTGTGCTAAAGCCAAGGTGCGGTCAGATCCCGCTCGTTGCTTATACCGTAAAACAGAGGCTCAAGTCACCCTTGTTGTTCGAAAGGACGAAGCACACTAACAAAAAATATTTTCTATGAGAGAGCACATTTTTAGTTTTATTAGAATTAATTTATAATATGTTACTGTATTCCCTATTTACATTTTATACAACTATAGAACAACTACGATTTCTCTATTAGAAAGACGATTATTTTTTATACAATACATTTATAAAAAGATTTTTATTGAAAAAAAAGAGTATAGTTGAAATAAGTTCCGAAAAAATTATAATTAATATGTAGACTAAAAGATTTTCTTACTTATCTTATGATAGGACACATAAAAGTAACATTTAAAAGATTTAATCCTTTCATATAATCGTTGCTTGTTAATTCCAATACAAAGATTGGTAATAGTAGATTGTATATACTCTGATATTTTTTATTCTTTGTTGTACCTTAAAAGCCTATAAATAATCTCTGCAATTTGTACACTCAAAACACATAATTAAAGAAGTTCATTATTTGTGTTAGTATCATATTCTAAGAGGTTTTGTTCATTATTTTGTGATCATAAGTAAAGCAAAAACAAATCAAATCCTAAATATTAATAAGATCATTCGCTAAGTTCATTCCATACGTAAATAATATCCATTCTACAATACTGGCTCTATAAAAGGAACTTTGGCAAACCGTTATAAAAGTACAATTTCATCTAAAAGGGCATGAGCGCTGAATTCAGCCCCAGGCGTTCATGACGTCATTGCACAGGCTGAGGTACAGCTTGGAGGAGAGTATCTGGCTGTACTCCGCGCAGTCCCTCGAGTACATGACGGCCGACGCCATCACCGCCGGCTGCGCCTTCATGTACTTGGCCACCACCTTCTCGAGCTCCACGAAGTCTAGTTTGTTCTCCACGAAGAAGTCTTTGGCCATCCGGAAGGACTTCTCCCAAACGTCCGTGTCTATTGGGAACATGCCCACGCATTTATCTAAGATCTCGGCCGCTTTCACGGACAATGTTCTATTGTCGTCTTTCAAACTGTATTCGTTCATAATTTTTAAATGAGTAGGCTCGTCACAACAACAAGGTATTCGTTTGAATAAGTCGAAATTCACATCCGGGTAGCTTGCATCGTTCAGTATGGCTAAGGAGATTTCTTTGATACGTTTTAACACTTCGTTCGTTACCACAACCTTATCGTTTTCTCTATGCACTAACATATCGGGGTCTTTGGTGTCTGTGTGCTTGAGGTATATCGGACATTCTTTCTGTTGTCTTTTGAGATTTTCCAGAAAGAACTTGAGACTGGTCAAGTAGTTTTGGTTGTGGTAGGCGAACTTCGCCATCATGTTGAGGCTGTTCGCCAGACTGTCCTCGCGAATCCACGGGTCGAACATAGCGATCAGCTCATCGGACCATTGCGGGCGTTCGAAGGCGGCCTCGCCCTTGAACGGGTTGTAGCTGTACTTGATGTGCGAGCGCTGCAGGTCGTTGGCGTCTGTTGCGAAATCCACGTGAATGCGGTCTACGGCGGAGAAGACGAAGTTCTTGCTACTCTTCCTGTGGGAAGGTATTTTGAGCACTCGTTTGGTCGTTTTCATCATGAGTATTTCGTTAAATGACGATTCTTCTAAGCTCTTTTCCTGAAATGAAAAGATAAGTATAAAGTTTCATACCAGCATGTTGGTTAAAAAAAAACTTAATATTCTGTTTTTTAACAACTTTAATGTCTCATGTCTCTCATTATGTCATATAGCATCAAAAGGCGCGGACTGGTTTAGAATCAGTCACACTTCTTTGAAAGCTAATATGCTTAAGACTTAAGACACTTATTTGAAAGAAATCGTGCAGTTTCCTTGCCAATCCTACCCTGCAGTATTACGTAAATGTACTGTATATTGTGCTAACCGCGAAATGGTTCCTCCCCGCCACGTAGCACTTGTCGTCGTCGTCGATGAATATGGTGAAGTCCCCCCCGCAGGCCACGAGGGCGCCGCTGCCCCCCGCGAGCCTCTGCGCGCCCCCCTGCGCCTCCGCCGACACGGGCGTCGAGGGCCTTTGGATCTGCGCCTCCGACGGAATCAACCCTTGCTTCCTATCACCACTGCCTGTTGATCAAAAATGTATTTATGAACATAAAATTACCATACGTTGTGAATTTAGTCAAATTTGGGAACTGATGGTTGCGTGTTCAGCAATAGTCAAACAGTGATCACATACTAGTTTTAGTACTGTAAGCAATTCACAATATTGTATTCAACACTAAGTGTACACTTACCTAGTTGTCCCTCAAAGTTCAGTCCCCACGAATACAGAACGCCAGTGTTGGTGATCAAGCACGAATGATGCCATCCCGCTGCCAGCTAAAGCAAAATACAAATATGTCTTTGTTATAGATAATATTATTCATTCTACAAGCACACATACTCATGCCTTCTTGTCATTTCGCGTTGAGCGGCAAACTAATTAGGATTATCCGCACATGTCAAGCGGGAAAATGATACATGACCTATTTAATTCCATTCATTACATTTTCACCCAGATTATAACTTTCCCCTATAACACAATTCCAAAAACAAAAAGAGAGAATCTATAAAAGTGTGTGATTGTATCGTATACCTGCACGATGTCCCCCTTGACGTTGGAGGTGTCCACGGGGCGCGGCGAGAGGTGCGCGTCGTGCGGGATGGACTCCGCGCTCGTGGGGGAGGGCGCCCGTCTGGCGTGGGCCACGCGCACGCTCTGCGGACTGCCGCCCCACACGTACAGGCTGCCCGTTGCCGTCAACGCCAACTGAGGGCAGACAGCCACGTGAGGCGGTGCTACGACTACTTTCGATAAAAAGGGGATAATTCTTGTAGTCATTGTAAGTTTAGAAATACCATTTAATTCATATGCCATTCAGTGCAAGCCCTTTTTGTTCTTTACGTTTTAATGACAAAGTAAATTAAAGTATTTGTTAACAAAATTGTTGTACACCTATCACTTAAATTTGTGAGAATTTTATGATATATGGTTCTATTTCTCCTGTCCTGCAAAGTCCTCATACTATATCTAAACTCTTATTTGTAGTATAAACATCTCACATTATGGAAGTACCCGGCGGCGATGAGGGTGGCGGGCTCATTGAGCAGCACCCTCTGCGGCCGGCAGCGCTTCTCCCTGGCGCCGGAGCCCAGCTGGCCGAAGACGCCGGCGCCGAACGACAGCACCTCGCCGTTCAGCACCAGCACTATGGTGTGACACGAGCCACAGCCCACGGATAGCACCTGCGATGAAACAGACACGAATATAGAAATACTGAAACGTAAATAGAACGTTGAGTAGGTTTCTTGCTTTCCGAAATGTGTAGAAGGCAAACTATGAGACTAGGAGCAAGTTGGAATCATTCTTAGATGGCGTACAGCTCAAAGAAACGGATCTGTATTCCTCGGGTTGATAAATGTCATTACATAAGCCTTTGGAGGAAAATATAATCTATGGTTTTAATATTTTATTAGATGTTTTTAAAAATGGTGGTAATGTAGAGTACGTACCTTCCTGCCTTGTAAGCTTTTGACCAGTTTGGGAGACCACTCGTCTTCGATGTCTCCGTGGCCCAGTTGGCCGTGAACGCCCCATCTATATACAGGAAAATAATATTAACTAATTATTTATCCTAATAATTTTATCTCCTTATCAACTACAATAAATTTATATAGGCATTAAAAATATATTAAGCATTTTGCAAGTACATTTGGGTCCGTTAGTATACGATTATTTGCTTTCAATGAGATATCTTGTTTGAAAGCATTTTCCTAATAAAGATCATTTTTGTATTACAGATATCTTAAAAAACATGCAACGATAGTAGTTACTCAAGGCAGCGGAGTAATTTTGAGAGACTCGCGATTTTTGTTCATTTTACAAGAAAAGGGGAGAAATATATATACGCTTGAAGTCCCGTTCTTATGGAAAAAGCAGTGGAGTGAACTCGTACTCACCCCCAGGTGTAGAGGCGGCCTGCCGTGTCGATGAGCGCGGAGTGGTAGTGTCCGGCGGCCAGCCGCTGCGGCGGAGAGGCCCACTGGTGCGGCAGGCGGAGGAGTGCGCCGTCCGCGCAGGCGCCGTCGCCCACGCCGCCCTCCCACTGCTGCCCCGTGCCCAGCTGCCCGAACTTGTTGTCCCCCGCCGCGTACACCTACGGACCACTCGCATAGCTAAAGCCTTTTGCAAATAGAAAAATGACCAAGGAAATGTTATCTTTCAAAGGTATATTTTGAAAAGACTAATTATTTATATATGTACGTATAGATGAGGTGTATGGACTATGACATAGCGGCCAATGTAATAAAATATATAAGCAAAGATGAATTATATTATTGTGTTGCTGCTACCACTGAGTATCTATGGTATGCCCGGTTCTCATTGAAGGGAATAGTTTGTCGGGTCTGTGATAAATGTAAATCGTTTATCTAGTCCGTCATAGCCATACATATGTAGTTGCCGATTGAACTGACCCCATTCTCGGTGAGCAGCAGCGTGTGGTGCCTCCCGCAGGCCACGTCCATGACCCTCCCGATGAGGTGGGTGCGCACCCTTGTGTTCCCTCTGGGCAGCACCCTCGCGTGGCCCTCGTGCGCGTGCGCCCAGTGCGTGAGGCCGCAGCTCAGCGCTCTCCTGGGGCGATACTGCAGTTGGCTCGGCGTGTGCTCTATGCTCAGCTTCGAGACGATGTCTGAGCTAGGGTTCCTGCTCTCTAGCGCAGAGGCCACGTGGAAAAACGTTGAGATTAACTCTAGCATTCCTTTCGTCTGTAACAAAATAAAAACATGTTTATGAATCAAACGTTTAGACCGTCAACTCTTTCATGTAAGTCAGAGGCTAGAATGAGCACCGTAGTAAAGATCTAGTGCCGACTTCACGTGCACTGAGCAGCAGACAGCTCATACTCAACATGACATTATAGATTAAGGAACCATTCATCCTAATGATAATGCCTTCCTGTTACAAACTCATTCATCTGGCATTTAGGATAGGTTAATAGGTGCAAGTATGTGTATATTTATTTACAACATAAAGTGATTAGCTGCAGATAAACTGACCGATGGAGTTGTAATGTTGTCCCTCATGTCTCTGACCACCGGCGCCAGCTGATCTTGCAGAGGATACAGGAATGTGCACATTTCCTACGAACATAAATTAATTTATTAATAAAGTACGTAACCTTACGAAGAAATTGAAATAGGAAACTTCTTACTGCTACCAACAATGAGAATGCTCACCTTCAAGATCCTGGTATCGAATGCGTGGACGTGGCTCCTGAGGAAGTGGTGCAGCCACTGGGCCTCGGGCCGCAGCAGCAGCGGCAGCAGGCAGCCGTGGCTCAGCAGGCACTCCACGGCGCCGCGGCACATCTCTAAAACCAAGCACATTTACTTTTACAACGACACTTCTATAATCGTCAAAGATACGTGTACCGTCTTGATGTGGGAGACTTTTGTAAATTTTACAGGATGAATTAAGGTTGGTTATATTACCCCACTTCAATTCCGTTCACGAATCAGAATAGCTCATGTAATTTAAATTTTATCGTCATAATTTACTTTCATCCGTAGTTTGAAAAATTTTAACTACTGTTTACTTTCTAGTCTAGCTAAGGAAGGCTTTTATCTATCTCTGAGGGAAGTGTTAACCAACGTAAGCCCACCTTTCCGATTGTGGAGCGCCCTGAGCAGCACGGAGGGCATCCCGCGGTGCAGGCTGAAGGCAGGCAGCAGCTGCCAGAGGCCCACGGCGGCCGCCAGCGAACACAGCTCCTCCAGCTCCACCTCCGAGAACAACGTCACTTTGGGATCACTAAAACAGATAGTAGAAAATACGGTAAGAGAAAACTTGATGGTTTACGGGATAATAATAATCTTTAAGATACTATTACACCAAATGAACTAGCCCATTGGTAAGTTCATTTAAATCAACGTATATTTAAAAAATATTTACATTATATAGATAAATACATACATATACTCGTATAATCAATAACCAGACTGGAAAGCAGAAAAAAGCGTAGTTCTTAACTCTGCCTCCACCGGAAATCTAACCAGGGACCTTAGCGTTCAGGTGCTCAACCAATCGCGCAACGAAAGTCGTCAATAAGCAATAGTTATAGCTTGTACACAACAATATAGATTATCATGTTGGGCTCTAGCTGTCTAGCATAACGCGGATTAGAAGACCAAGTTATTAAGGAGTAACTTACACGCCTCCGAATACTCTAAATGTTGAGACTCCCATACATTGCTTTATTCAGTTCCTTTCTACCTTTCTAGATGGAATGAACACCAGAGACACATCTGTCACCTTTAGCTATCCGGGTTGTAATAGCATTAATAAGGAATATTATAGTATATTCGCTTTAAGAAAATAATGACGTCATCAAGGTCTCCATGATTTAACCAATGAGATTTTATAGGGGTTGTCTGTTATTGGTCAATGTGACTTCTTTTCTCATTTACTCACGTCTCATTGGTCAGTTTGACCTGTGATTATCATGACGTCACTATTTATTTAACGCGAATAGACTATAGTCACTTCGGAGATTGTTTTGTAACTTTCCACGATCATTCCCTTTACGACCTAGGGGAGCAACAAAATTTCTTTAATAAAACGCTCAACGCACATGTCCTCTATGTGTCCAGTGCACACGGTGTGCAGCATCTGCGCCATGGCCTTGCTGGCGAGGGAGGGCCCCCTCAGAGGCAGCTCAGCGCCCGAGGGCCGGAAGAGGGCCAGCTCCCGGTGCCGCCCGCACACGCCCAGCCGCGCCGCCCACTCCTCGCTCGAGCCCTACGCAATTACACAACATCTCATTTATTGATACATGTTCCTACATGATTCAGAATTCCAGGATTCCAACTAAGATCCTCTAATAAGTCGGCGGTCAAGTATAGTTGAGTCACAGATAATAAAATAGGTTGAGTATAAATTTGGATAGTATTTTTTATCATTACGAAGAATATTTTTTTCATTCTATTCTCGATAAATATACTAAACTTGCCAGATATATCTTATAGATTTATAAACTTACTCTATTCTCAATAAATATACTAAACTAGTCAGGTATGTCTAAAAAATTCATAAACCTACATCTTTTAACTCATTGGGAAGTGTGCTAAACCTCAAACACATAATACCTCCTCAGTCATTTTCATAATTATTATCAGAGTTGTGAGTTGTGTCGATATTCATGTGCAATATCCTTGACAGGTTGCCAATCCTTTGCCCCTACATTATATTTACCCTTGTCTTTTAGTTACCCTTGCTTTGAGACATAAAAGGCATCTTCATAGGTTTAACATTAATTTCTTGCCTCATTGTATAGTAGTAATCTATAGTCCATTCGCGTTAAGAAAATAGTGACGTCATGCTATTCAGAGGTTAAACTAGCCAATGAAACGTTAGTGAATGAGAAAACAAGTCCCATTGACCAATCACAGACAACTGTTGTCACGTCTCATTGGTCAAATCGCGGGGACATGATGACGTCACTATTTTCTTAACGCGAATATACTATAGTGCAATTACCTGCGACAGCGTGTAGAGGTACCTGGCGGGCGCCAGCTTCCCTCTTGAGAGCAGGAGGTCTGCCGTGGCGCACAGGAGGGGCGGCATGTCTGCGCCGAGCGCCCTGCCCGCCTGCTCGCCCCCTGCGCTGCCTCGCGCGATGGTGCTTACTAACCACTCGGCTGGGTCCATGCTGTTTCATATAATTGGTTTTGTAACAAAGTTGTATTTTGTTACTTAATCTTATTATCATATGTAAACACTCATGTTCTTAAATTATTTTCGGGATGGACTGCTCACGACGAGGTGTTGCTGTTTTCGGTTATTATAGTGTATTCGCGTTAAGAAAATAGTGACGTCATCATTACCCAAACGATTTGACCAATGAGACGTGACAACGAATGTCTGCGATTGGTCAATGTGACTTGTTTTCTCATTTACTCATGTCTCATTGGCCAGTTTAACCTCTGATTATCATGACGTCATTATTTTCTTAACGCGAATACACTATAGGTGAAATAGTTACTTTTGATGACTTCTAGCATGGTACATTTACCTTAAATCTGCCGATCCGCAGATAACAACATTAACTTGTTCCCACTCTACTCAAGACTCTGACAACGGAAACATTATCAACCATGACATATACATTGAGAAACTCACACAATATTCATGAGGAAGGCTCCGCAAGTGGTGATGATCATGCACTGCTCCAGGGTGAAGCGGGGCACCCTGAGCTCACTGGTGAAGGTGGGGAGGTCCTTCCAGGGGCCCGGCACCCGCGGGGGCTCCCTCCGAGACACCAGGAACGCCTTCTGCACCTGCCCCATCAACTTCACGGACCACAGCAGAGAGGGGCTACGGTTCGCTTGTTGGTTTTCACCCTGAAAGGAGAGGTTCATTGGGATGTCATACTTATGGTATTCAAGGTTGTCATAGGACTCATGAATAATAATATTAATATAAATTTATTCACTAAAAATTGTACATATGCATTAACTATAAACTGAGACTATAACTATGCTGTACAAACAATCAATCAATCAGCCTGTATTAGTCCACTGCTGGACGTAGGCCTCCCCAAGGGTACGCCACAAAAGACGATCTTTCGTGGCCCTCATCCAGCCACTACCAGCAACCTTCTTGAGGTCATCGGTCCACCTGGCAGGGGGGCGTCCTACACTACGTTTGCCGAGACGTGGCTTCCACTCAAGTACCGCTTTACTCCAGCGGTCGTCGGTTCTACGACAGACGTGGCCGGCCCACTGCCACTTCAGCTTACAACAGCGATAGACTAAGTCTATCACCTTGGTTCTTTGCCGGATAATCTCGTTCCGGACTCTGTCCCTTAACGAGATAGCCAGCATTGAACGCTCCATTGCTCGCTGAGCGACATGTAGTCGGTGGGCTAGCCCGACTGTTATGTTCCACGTCTCGGATCCGTATGTCATTACGGGTAAGACACACTGGTTATAAACTGGTTATAACTGGTTTGCTGTACAAACATAAACTATTAATTTATAGTATTAATACTCTATTCCCTAAGAAAGAGCTGAACCCCATATTTTTGGATGAGTAGGATTCTCAATAAAATTATAAATATAATGTATCAGGTGTATAAATATAATAGCAATATAATGTATCAGGGAAAAACTGAGCTGAATGAGGCATACACAATTTATTATATACTTGGAGATGAGATATCTGTAATCATTGATGATTATACAATGCATTACAGTATATCAGCCACAAATAATTAGCCCATCATAAATTCTTAGCACCCTAGCATAGGCTAATTACTTAACTCACCACTATAACTGAGAAGGCAGTGCTGTGGACCTCCAGCTCATTGTCCGTCAGCAAGTACAGCAGCCTCTCTGACCACAGCCCCTGCCTGTAGCGAGCCTCCTTGCTCACGATGGGCTTCACAGTTCTGGACATAGTCTCTTGGCCAGGGTTCTCTAACTGTTAGACAACAGATGACATTAGGACTCATTCTAAATCCAATCTTTATTTATATTGTAATAAAATTGAACTAAAGAAACGGACTGAAGGACCACTTATAATATTCATATTGAAGAAGAAAACTTTCCTATTATAGAAAATAATATATTCTCAGTTTCTGTGTACTGCCACATAGCATATCGTTAAAAAAAGAGAGTAGAGACAGGTTTCTTATGTAGATGAAAGTATTAGAAAAACCAATATACCCAGCTGAGTTGGAACCTCTTTGCTGCAATAATAACATGCACAAGTTATACCCCCTAATCTGTAAGTTTGATTTGTAACCTTATTGTATTGTGTATATTTTTGTGGTTGTAAATAAATGCTTCCTTATTATTTCCCATATACGGTGGACAGAACCACCTAATCATACCCATAACTATTAAAATCTATAAATTTATGCTATACTCACAATCAAGGTTCCTTCATTGACCTTAAAAGCAGTCAAGAAATGCGTCCCTCCAACATACTGAACAGTCAGAACCCAGTCGTGGGACCCTATGCGGAATGGAGGATAATATTCCATAGGCTTCAGTGGGTACTCCACGGTTGGTACTTTACTCTCTGGAATAACAATGAAATTATTAATTTGTACCTGCTTTGGGGCTGTATGAAATGTGATCCAATGCTTTACTGTCATAAGAGACAACACAACACCAAGAGATGTCACAGGCGTTATTCTATTTCACTAGTTCTATATTGCTAACATCGTTGTACCCTAGAAATAGCTAACAACTAAAACTCTTATGCTGTTTACCCTGTGGGTATTATTTGGATAAAGGATGCATAGACTCATGGTATAGTGGCATGGCAGCAAGGAAAGCTGCTACTGAGGATTATATTTACAACCCAACAGACCTATCACGGTATTAACTTAGTAATGCGTATTAGACTATTTGCCTGTTCTTGGAAGAAAGATATTTGGTAAGTATATGCAGTCAGAGTACCTTTAGAAGTGCCCTGAGTGAGAAGCGTGATCTTGTCTTTGGACAGCTGCTTGATGTAGGACATGAAGCTCTCTTTCTTGCCATCTGCATTCTTTATCTGATGTAACCAATTGTAACTGTGCGACCTATGTTCTAAAACCAGTTTCCAATGTTGAGATTTACAAGTGATCTGAAAATTCACATAGATTCACATGTAAAATTACATACAAGGCAGTAGTGAGTATTTAGGGTAGCAACCTATCTGAGACAAAACAAGCTACTATGTAAGGTGTGATCTTTTTTGTGATATTTTTGTCTTGATCTGATTTGTGTTGATCTTAATCTGTCATCAATTCTAATAAAAATTGGCTTATTCTAGATACACATGTCAAATTATGTGATTACTTCGGGATTTGATCTTTTAATATAACACAACATATGTAAAAACACAACTCACAAGTAATGTTAAGATATCCAGAGAATCATCAAAACAAATTTGAAGATCAAAAATTTCATCAGGTGCCCTGCTCTCTGCGACTACATTTTTAGATTCTAAGGAATAGAAGAGAATAGCGCCATTCTGAAAAAAGAATATTTTATTAATTTTACCATGACGTATCATGTATTCTGTTGCAAGGACATCACTCTTGTCTTTAATAATTTAAATTATGCATACTGACCTTACACCCAATGATGAGAATGTCATCAGACTCCTTTGTGAGCCACCAAACAACACAAGAAGACTGGGCGCCAATGTGAGAACAACTCAGTGCTGTTACATTTTTTAGAGACCATTTGTGATCGAAAGCATTTTGAGGTATAAACAAAGGTAAGAAAGGTACAAGTAGCACTTTCTTTTCACTAACTATCAACATCCATGTACCACTAGGTTCAAAGCACATACAGTACACCGGATTCTCTTTGGAATCCCATTTCCTTTTCAAGTCTGACCTTACCGACTGTTGGTCTATGTATAGAAATACTAATTCTTCAGAGTTAGATAAAGCTACGAGCTTTTTCAGGCCAACTTCGTAAAAGCTGTAAGCCTCTACTCGAACTTGTGCTAGAACGTCCAATTTAAATAATCCAGAGAAATCAAGATTTTCACAACGTTGAGCCATTTTTACACTTTAAACTGACTATTATTACATTTATGTTACAGCATGATAAAATTAGAAAAACAAACAATACACTACATAAAAACAACAAAACATTGCAGGTGCCTGAGAAATCAATTATTGACTGACGCATTTATACCTGACGTTATTGTGACATTTATATAAAGCTAAATCTAACTCACAGTTAAGTTTATCATACATATTTTCAGTATTTCATTGTGAATTTTCATTATTTATTTCAGACACATTTAAATATTACACAATATTAGAATGTTGACACACTTTTTTATTTTGAATAATTCAAAATTCTTATTTGCGTAGATGGATTAGTATTCGTTGTCCGTGGTTTTATGAAACTACCCTCCAGATAAAAAACCTCGATAAATAAATAAATTTAAATGTGTATTAAACTACAGTACAGTGATCATTACTGCAATTCCATTCTTCATTTGTTATTGTGTGGATTGAGTGTTACAGTGTTTAAAGTTAGGGGTGAAAGCAACATTTATAAAAGATGCTCACTCTTTATTTTCTGTTGAATTAGATAAAAGAGGATTCGCGTTCGATCACCGATTACATAACAATGGGCATCCAACCATTAATGTATTTTTACATTTTGTTCAAATGGATTCATTTTGAGGTAAGTTAAATAATTTGAGTTTACATATAATATCTGTAAAATATAACATATAAGTAAGAGATCCACCGCTTACATGTTAAAACTTAAAGAATACAAGTGAAATTCTCACGAGTATGAATAGCAGTGACGTGCATGTTAAAAAGAACTGGTTTAGGTACCTATGATGTGAGCGTTATTTCAATAAAATGTCAAACGCTGCCTCGAACATTAACTCTTGAAAGTCAAAGGTTCGGGTGCCCTCCGCAATTGCAGAGGTGGTAATTCTATGTTCATCTCGTACACACGTGTTCATCTGATAGTCAGTAAATACTTAATGTGACAGGTTGTAAGCTGTGTATCTGGTTACTGTTACTGGCATTGACTATTGCGTTTACTAGTACATACATATTTTGTATTCTTATTATATGTATTTTTTTAAATTAAGTAGTAAACTAATAGAATATACATACAGACCTGCGACACTATTTGCGTTGCATATTAATATATGGGAGCATCAGTAATACACTATACCAACCTTTTAATAATATTAAATACCTACTATTCTATGAAACATCAGTTATAGAAAAAAGCTATGCATTTTGCTAAAAATGACTTTTTATCTTACCTCGTTAGGTTATTTAAATACCTACCTACTTAATACCACGAGGTATTTATTATATACATATCTTTTTGTTGTCAAAATCATGGCAACAAATTGCGCACGCACTAGGTAAATAAAGAAGAGAGGGTGAAAAGATAATCCGCGCATTTTACGAGCGAAACCTGACCTGAGAATGTGAATTTTCTTATTACCTCCGCCGAGTTCCTTATCAGCAATGCGTTAATAAACTGGGAAGATTTAGCGAACGCCAAATCGGGCACAGGCTCACGTTATTAGCCAAATCACGTAGCCATTTTGGTTATCCCCAAATCCACTAGGTATATTTATAATAATATTTGCTAAAATTCATGCTGTCCGGATTAGAATGATTTTCAGCTGCGTTTCTTTTTGCCTTGCCGTAGGAGACGGGGCATAATTGAAACATGGGTCTGTAGAAATAAATCTTTTGAGGTGATGAGATAGCTTCGTGTCATAGATATTCCATACCATCGTCATTTAGATCGAGTTAGTTAAACTAAGAATGAGTTAGTCAATCACGAGAGTTCTAGTAGGTACTTATATAACAATATTTTTTTGATGGTATGAACGGCTAGATATAAAACTTGACCTGAAGAAAATTTTGTGGAATTAAGCTTTTACGGGGATTATTATAACGAATTGTATGCAATTTTTTACTTCAATAATTTATAATGTTATATGTATATAACACTGAAAATAATATTACTTTTAATTATCTGATTCGAGCTTCTTTAAGATATGGATACCTATTTAATTACACACTGTAGGTATATTATAAAGAGCCTACTCCTGTTCAACTGCAAAGGCTACGGAATATAATAATACAGTGTCGCGTTACCTAATGCATGACATGTGAACTAGAAACCTGACTAAACAAAGTTCAGCCACTTTGTGCATGAATAAGGAATAAGCTCAGCGTTTGTCAGGGGCCAATACTTCGAATGGGACGGTGCCAATGGCGGGTAACGGTGCACTTGTTCAAATATAGAACGGAGCTTGTAACACTTGTCATAAACTGTGTAGTTTAGAATGTCAATCCGTATGTCCTTTTTAAGGGAATAATTATTATTAGTAATAAAAATTATTATTGAATTTTGGTGACAGCTAGCTCATCCAAAAGGAATTATTTACCTTAGTCCCTTCGTTGCTTTATAAGCAATGCTATATTGTATAATAAGAAACACAGCTTCTACCGTATTTTGTATACAAAGAAAATAATAAAAGCTACCTTAAGACTCGTAATTATGATGTCTGAGCCCGTGAACAATTTTCAAAGCCTAAACGCTTAAAACGATATTGAGTTTTCTCCTCAAAACCACAAAAAGTCTGTATAAAAAGTTGAACATTTACAAAGATACCAGAGTTGGCTCTTATTTCGGCAAATAGACATTGCTTTAACCTGAATGCGGTCAGAGATTCATAAGTAGCTTTTTCTTATAAAAATACTTGATGATTTTCACGAGTCCTTTAATTTACAAAAGGGTCGAAGCAACCGCTATTCGAGTGTTGGTTTAACCTTAACATTTCGAGTTTTAATATCTTTCTCATCTCGTCTCGTTTTCGCCTATTACTTTAAACCTTCAGGTTTCACTAAAGTGAACGTACCGAGGGAAACTTTGTGTGGAAACCGCCTTGTCAACTGAACTGAAAAAGAAAAAAACCAATAGTGATAACTATAACATAGTTAAATATACAATGATCTTTAACAACGAAGGTCAGTGATTACTCAAGCGTCTGACTAGACCGCAAAAATATATGTGGTTTACGATGCCACAAATATAAGAACACTATACTAGGTGATGCCTCCGTTTTGTTGTTGATCTAAAAGAATAAATAACATCCCGTGGTATTGGATGTGTGCATTGATGATTTATGATTAAAAAGCATACTCGGCTAACGAGGGAAACACTATTTTAATGAATCCCACCACCGCATAGAAGCTGGCTCCCTAATGACCGCGAACTATGTGGCGCCCTCCCGCGGCCCTAGCGCGTAATGAATAGCAACAAATACGACTCTTTGGATTCTAATGAGCGAACCCATTTGTATTTGCATAGAAGGGGTTTTTATGTTATTCATAGTTTTAATTGAATTGTAAAAATAATGAATATGACAAGATTATGGTTATGAAATTTTTATTCCATTGCTTAAATCTTTTATAAGCAAAACTAAGAAATAACATATTGTTCATCACAATATGGATATTTAAAGATCTGTTATTTGTTGGTTTAAATAAACGTATGTGTGTTCCTGACTAGGTTTTCTGTGATCTTTTTCCATTAAATTTTATATTTACTTAAACCAGAAAGTAATTACACACATTCGCAGGAAGCAAACAGTAATTTCTTTGGACTAGTTCTCCAGAATCCCCCTATTAGTGGGGCCATTGTTTAAGAGGTACTTCATGAGCGCTAACTAATTGCTTTCTTAGCAAAAAGAGAAAAATCAATTGTTTGTTCTTTTAAGGAACGTTTGCAGCATCCGTGCATTCCAAGGAAAATAGCCGAGCTGTGTTACTCTCAATCTTCATTCATTGGCGGATAATTGATTGAACAAATTCAGTTCTCATTGCATTTGGCTCCACTTTGTTGAGCGGGGATAGTGTAGAATGTGAATAGAAGGCTATTCGATGACTTTGTTGTCACCAATATTTCATATTAATTTCATCAGAATTGCTACAAGAATGTTTAAGATTAGGAATTAACCTTTTATTTGTTTGGTATTTATATTAAAATTGTAATCCATATAAATAGCATTTTATACAGCTAATCCAAGTTCTGTTATAAGTATTTCAAAATTATAGTTGTCTTTTAATAGACTTAAATTGTAAGAAATAATATTTTCCAATTTGCATATTAAAGTTAATATTTATTGTGTTTTGAGTAGGGTTAATTTCCAACAATCAAATAAGAGTATGTTTTATTATAGTTAATTTGCTATAAGTGGTTCGTTACAATTTGGAACAGATTGTTATCATAATTTTCGTTTACATTTCAACAAATTGCCTAGATCATTATGTGTATTATTTATTTTTCCTTGCTGACTATAACTGGGTTGAATAGGTACTAGTTATTATATCCAACAATCATTTAAAGTCCAATAATTTAATATTTTACGGAGGGAGGATACTTTACGGAATCCAATATTTATCGTTACTTACATATATTCTATTCGAGACTTAATTAGAAGTAATGAACATGCGAAAGATGTTAAGTAATACTAACATAGCTTAGTTATTTTCTAAGCAAGGTTCAATAGCAATTGCCGCTGTATTATGAAGACAAAATGAAACCCAACGGTAGATAAATATCGTTGAAGCCTCGTGGTAGGCGCAGAAGCTGAAAAATAATGAGATACGCCGTTTACCCAGTTCTGTTTCTTAATAAGCTGTTGCGAAGTTTTGCTATTGGCAGATAAGAAAGTTCTGTGATTATAACTTTCCGAATTTCTCTTGTTTAGGTCCGATTTGGATCGATGAACAGGTGGGTGGGCGCCACAATTGACATCTAGGATTATGAATTAAACAAAGAAAATGCAACATTCATTACGAAATCCATCCGATTTTTATCCCTTGCGACGTAGTCCACGTGTTTACCTCTTGATTAAGAAGTATGTATGTTTATGTACGTCTTTATGAATTCAATATATATTCATAGTTCATACAAATGAATATCACGGAATTGTAATACCGCGGTCGTCCTTTCACATAACTTTACGATAAGTTGCCTCGTGTTGATCTAATAACGCAACTAAATATTTTATTTCAACTACCCTGGTGATTTTAACTGGTGTGTCTTATATGCTCCTAGATTTAGCCTACTTCTTCGGGGTATAAGATCGTGAAGCATTCGTATATAGATGTGTAGTAGTGGTGGAAAACTTGTGGGAGCGCCATGCCGCTGCCCGCCTTTTCGAATATATTATTCATGGCGTAATAGCTAAACCGTGTTTTCCTGTTCCTTGGTTTCTTTTTACAAGATATTGCGATAACATTACTTCTTCTATTAAGATTACCGCAATAACTGTAATCGCTTTTAGGGCGGTCAGGAATTAGACGACCTGTTTTTGTTTAGTGAGTATAGGATTAAGATTAAAGCGTTTAAGCAATCTCATTATTAACATCTTTCAAAGTATGTAAGTATACAAGCAGAATAATTTATCGAAAAATTGACGAAATGTGGAAAATATGGATATGTTCCATAGTTAGTCTTATTATCATCTACATTTTTGGACAATGTTTTTACTGTGTTAGTTAGAATTATTAGTCCATCAACAAAACGACTCTTAAAGCTATGTTAAACATTAACAAGAACATGAGTCTAAATATACGATTACTTAGCAATAACGGACTTGTACACACCAACCAGTCGTATCACATGCAATAATAGTGATTGGCCACTTGAGCCACGTGGGAGAATACATTATGAACTCTTGCTATTTCATTTCCATGAAACTGTTTAGGAGCATATGAACGCGGTTTAGGTAATTAGCATACTGTTCATTAGGTATTATCATTGGCGTAGCTTTCCGCTCGTAAATGATGTGAGGTTATGTTTCACTATAACAAAACGTACTCATCACGACTCTTATTCCGAGTGGTGTACTCAGAGGTTGATGTTGTTGATTTCTTTGCTATTTATCTAAAATTATACACGTATTTACTTGTTTAAGTAAACATTACAAAAAACATGCATTATATATCTTTATGTAAGAAATAAAATCATACCATCTGAATTCTTTCGGCGTCATTTCGTAAACTAAGTAACTTCTAAGAGACGAATTCCTCGTTGGCTCTTACTTTTAGCAATATTCTAAACCAGTCACTCAAAATATTCTTCCTTGTTACCAACAAAACTAAATAAAATTGATTACAATCAATTAGCGTAAAATTACGATATATGAGAATGTGAAATGCACAACAGATATCACAAGAATATCCGATTCACTTAGAATATCTGAGCTACGTATTTGAAACCCTAGTGCGAAGTCGTATCACCCTTTCCGTGCTCGTTGCTTAACGGAACAATAGTTTCGTTTTATGTCCACTTTTGGTACATTTTAAAACTTATTGTGGCCAAGTTAACTGCGCCATAAAAGAGTTGTATGTGTGTTTTATTGCTTTTTGGTGAAGATATTTTATTTTAACGAGTGTTTAAGCGCTCGGGTCACTCGTGGCAATGAGCTTTCGGCCGTCTGCCCTGCGCTTTATTCCGCTCTTATTAGAGCTATTATTAAAAACAACTCAACGGCTCTTACAATGGGAACACTGATTGCTTACATAATTATTGTTCTATTATCTATAAAATAAGTATGGTTCCGAGGTTCAAAGAATTTAGAAAGTGGTAGATCATCATTAGAGGATTTCAATAGCTATTTTATGTATTTCAAACAACTCCATAACCTTTTTTCATAATGGGATTGCAATATATCAGGAACATGCCTTTCTACCGAGAACAATGTGAGCGTCTGCGATCAGGCTCCAAAACAACCTTCTGTCTCCTTCAGCGTTCAGGTGTCCTTTCACGATACACTTCTTACACTCAAATGCCAAACACTTTCACAACACCAACTCAACTTATCCCGAAATAGGCGTATTATGCACGGCCATCAAAAACTGCAACTGCAATTAATATTATAACTAAGCCAGAATGATGTGCAAAATAACTAACAGCCAATCAGGCTTTGCACGGGGCAATGAGTAATTTGGGAATTCCATAAATATTTAAATGAGTAACAAGCAATCAGGTCGCAATATGGCCGAATAGCCGATCAGCTTTCAATTATTTTTAACGAGCTCCTCTCGATTGAATTGTTATGTTGTTGTTGGAATACAGTTACGAAATACAATGCTACGGATTTCACGTGCCTACAAACCACTTTGTGGGCTTTTGATCTTAACGAATGAAGTGACTCCTAAATGGCTGTGGTTTTTTGACCTGTAATTGGTGAGATTCATTTTTGTGCTTTAAGCACAGTCTGATGCAAACCTGCTGTAAAAACATTATCATTAAACTATTTAGTGTCAGTGTATATTTAAATTGAAAGTAACTCTCTTTCAGTGGCTTTGAGCTAAGAACCTACTCCTTATTTTAGTTATTTAAGCTTCTTCCTCGAAAGGAATTTATTATTGCAAGTCTAGCATCATCTTAATTTCCGTAAATTTAAACCCTGCAGTGTAAGTTTGTTTCAAATTACAAGACGAAATAATGTGTTTATATTAATATCTGGTTTTGTATGGCTAAGCCAAAATTACGAGTTTTTTAAACTAAAGTTATAAAAATAAATGTAACGTTGGTGTATGACTACATGTACGAGTATGTGTGTATGTTTGAGGAAGTAATCCCTCGCTAATAAGTGTTGATTAGTATGTAGATTGTGCTCTCTCGCCTCTGCTAGCCCCGACAGAGTAAACGCCGTAGCGTTCATTAAAGCGCCCACTTTATTATGAATTAAGCTTCTTTATGAAGGATGCTTTATTTATTAAAAATATTTGGACGAGATAATAAAATTGTTTATGTGTTTTTTATTCCTTCTAATTAGTTTTTAGGGTGTACGGCGTCAGGTATAGGCGTTATTAGGTGGAACCAAATTAAAAATGGTTTAGGTATTTAGAAAATATTAAGATGAATATTTTCATACTTTTAATGCCTTTCAGGATAAACATAACATTTAATACTACTCACTTCCTTGGTTACTTTTTGCATAAATATCGGAGTTGTGACGATATTGATATAAACATAATAACCTCTTAGAATCCTATGACCCAACAGCTTCCATTGACTCTTGTCTTTCGCCACCATCTGAAGAAAAATAGCTCCTTAGCATTCCATTTACGTCCCGCTAGCAAGTAATAAATAAACAAGTAATGAGTATCGACTACCCCAGGAACTCTTTTTAAAACGTCGCTCGAGAATGGATGATCGTCAATGGCAATCCCACTGGATTCGAACGGAAACTTTATCCTCCCGGCGAAGGAATAGCAAGAGGCATTTCAATAAATGGCTCCATAAATTTCACAAAGATAACATTCTTGAACCGAGTCTCCGCTCTAAGATAAGCAGCATCTTTTCCCGGTGCCCCAGATATTGGGCGGAGGCCAACGCCCATCCTTGTCAACTATTGATGGACGGGAATGGTCCGTTGGCTACTTGAACACCCTTTACTGCGTCCTCAATTAATAAGTTTGTTATTGCTAAGTACATTAATCTGGTTTGATCACCAAAGTTAAATTAAGTTACATAAGTACAGAGTTTATTGTTTTTATGAGTTTTGAATCTTATTGTCATTAATTGTTTGTCATTGTTTTTTTATATTTTTGTTACAGCCATTGCATAGTCGTGTCTTATTATTGAATTGTGAATTAATGTGTGTATGTGGATTTGCGGCCCATTTTTCAAATATTTGTAAATCGAAATGAACAGTGTATTTAGTAAAGAATAAGTAAAACCTATAGCATCGATACTAAAATCTCTTAAACATGAAACAAAACAGGTAACCCCAAAGAATGGGCGATCCTTCATTACACACCACTAAAACAATATGATTAAGTAGTATTATATAGGAGATAGGATTATATCTACACAGGAGGTATAGAAATAAATGCCTTCCCATAAATCACATGAGATCAAAAGGTGACTGCGCTCGCCATGTCTTCGCGTAATTTATTGTTCCATTAATTAATATTGCAGCGCGATTAGTCGAAGCCTTATCACTACGCTAAGTTCCTCCTGAGCCTGCAATTTGCATAAAACATTCCCCATGATAATTTTATTACTTTATAGGAAGCCTGTACAACTCTCATTTTATTGGGATTTAGATGAAGTACATGATTACTTTATGAGACTTAATGTTGTGTTCTATTTGTCTTATCGTACTTTTTGACAGTCTTTCTATAATAATCTTGTATAACACATCAAAAGCTTAAATGTCAGTATCTCTTAAATTAATAGAAAATCGTTTTAAGCTACATCAATGCACGCACAATATCTCCGTTTTCCGAGCGCAATTGAGAGAGTGTTGAAATCCGAGTTGGATCTAATTGGGAGAGGCCGTAAGACAGGCGGCAGATGGCGTGACAACTGCGTTGCGCTTGGAACACGTTAAACAACTGAGCCTTCATTCACATTTTCAGTTATACATATTGTCAGTTATGTGCCAGCCTAAGGATTTATAACGTTAAAAGAAAAGAATGTGTTCCGGGTTTCGGTTAGTTTTGTCACCTAAATTACAGACTTACCTCTTAATAAGTTAATTATGTTATTTCAATCAATCAGCCTATGTCAGTCCACTGCTGGACGTAGGCCTCCCCAAGAGTACGTCGCAAAACACAATAATTTCAAATTTTAATTTTTATCTTTTTTTATGTTATTTACTACACGTTAATTAAACAGCTTTTAATATTACTATTAATATAGTTTATTCCTATTTTGGTAGTTTTATCAAAAAAATACTATTAAACCACAATTATCAATTCCCAATGTATAGCAACTAATTCGAAAGACCTCCAGCCTAAATACAACAATATACTCTTTCTATCTGTCAAAAACAAAACATTTCGATCAGCTTGAGAGGAGCAGACAAATCTTTTGGAGTTAAGGGGCACGTGACGTCACTTTAGAGTGTACGGAGCAATTTGTTCCTTCAATGATCGCGACAAGCGCTGAATTTCTACATACACATTCTAATGCTTATGTATACATGTTACCTGAGATGGTTAGGCACCAGTATAATTTGTAATCAGCTGTCTCCTTACTTCATTTTGTGGCTATAGGAGATGATTAATTTTTTTAGTTTTTTTACATACATACACCCACATCACGCCTGATTCCCTGTATCAATTATATTTAAGATTTAGTTTTTTTTTATTATATAAATTTGTACATAATAAGCAATTGAGTGTAAATTAATGATCGTTATGCATGCTTAGGAATTAATGATTAATTATTTATTTTTCATATCTAAATGACAATATAATTTAACAAACATATAATGAAACATAAAAAACACATCAATCATTTCTCATTACTTTGTATTTAAGAAATTACCTTAAAAAACTAATTAAAATATTACTTCATGCTTACTACGTACAAGTAAAAAAACTAATTAAAATATAAGAAGAAGTTATTTCATCTCTGCTAAGGGCTTATTTTACTTTTTACGTGAATAATGCCCAATTCGTAGCAATTTGTGTAGTACGCACGCCACTTATAAGCATCGCTTTGAGCGGCCGATTGTAGCCCTGACAACATAATGAAGCCACGTAACCCGTCAGCGCCCAGGACGTGCCTCCGCCCTGCTTCCACCTCACTACGGATATTTTCATGCTACGAGTAACGAAATGAAGGATTTTTTATTTACATACCGTGTACGTATTACGTGTAATTTATGTCCCTTTCTAAACTTTCTGATATTATATAAAATTTTTTTTAAATACTATATACAATGGGTGGTATACAGGTTTTATTTTATGTTAATAAAAAAACATACATAGTTACATTCCGACGGTTGATATTTTAGTGTTGGAATCTACGACTCTACGAGTAGCTTGCGTTGTGTACCTACTAGTTAAATAAATAAATAAAAAGCAATTATTTACCTTAAGTTTACAAATACTTTAAAAACTTAAACGTACCTAAACCCTCGATAGATCTAAAACACTAGGCCAATTTCAGGGCGAGTTGCATCCAAAGAGCGCGTAATATTGTGCTGAGCAGCGGCGTGTGCTCTGCGCGGCAGCTGGAGGCTCCCACGGCGGGAGGCTTCTCATTTCAAACCTCGTTAGGCACTTTTCATCTCTTATTTTCCAATTCGAGTGTAGGGAAAAAGGTTGGGCCCACCCGCCTCCATTTGCATAGGGCCAGGAGACAATATATTCGCTTTTTGTTTGTACTTTTTGCTGTAACGAATAGAAGAATGATCTGCAGGTTTACGTTTTGTATGTTTTGTTTAATTAGGTATTTCCATACCATCCCTCCATTTTGAAGACAAAAGAATGAAGGCTGCATTCATTACTCTATTTTTAATCTATTCTATTTCTCATGGACGCTAACAAATATAACTTTAAAGCATTATATCCCCTCGGTAAGTTATTTTTAATAAAACCCATAGCACAAATACCTCTTACAAACTTTTCAGTAACATATAAAGTATCTCTTTAAATAACCCTAATTTTGATAACTAAATCATTTGTCACATAATATTGAGGGTCATAATCAGCGCTTAATACAAAGTTGCGACGTAAATTCTCAAACCGCGGCCTCCCCTTCACTAATTAGTATTAAAACGACTCTTAACTTGATTTATTAATTATGATATTGAAATTGTCCCCAGTCACAATAGAATTAAATGGCATTATGTTGACTACCATTTATGTGAGTTTGGGCCTTAAACAAAGTTTAAGCAGCATACCCCCTGGTCCATTTATGTACCTATTCTCTATTCATTTGTCTCTTGCAACACGCTAAATAAAAAGGAGGCTGGTATTAAAGAGGCTGTATTGAAGTCCCCGATCATTTGTACAGTGAATTATTCTATTAATAGCAATTTATTTACCGGGAAGGTTAGGTCGAGTTTCGCCTAAAACAAAGGTTTTCCGATTAAACGGAAATCTGTTTGAAACACGGAAAACTCAGTAAGTTATAATAGCAAAAGTTTGTTATCAGCCAATACCGAGTTTCGGAAGGTTATTGTGATTTTAGACCTTAGTTCGGGGCGCTTGAGTGGAATTTAGGTCATCCGATGGTGGCGCTCAAAAAATGAGGTAGTGCTAAGCTTGTTTTGTCCATAGTGCCAACTGAAATAGAATATAATAGCCTTGTTTAGCTGCAACACATCGAAAACAACGGCCATCTACCTGAGCTCTTTTTCTACACAATACCCTAAAATTTTCTGTGTTCTGAATAAATTCTTGAATTACTTTATATGTGTATATGATTCACTTTTATACCAACAACGTCGGCGGCTCCTGCTTTGGCCTTGTGAAAAAGATTGTTTTTACAGGCTATCATTGGAGAGTTTAAATAATAATTTTCTTTTGACAGATTAGAACCATAAATCATGAATGAATATTTATTTCCTTAGAATGTCACTTTTGTTCCAAATCTTGGTCCCTTTCGAGAGCAGCTAGTATTGTGCCCGTCAACGGCGTCACATATTTTATTCACGATCGGAATAGCCGAACTCTGCTACCCATTCTTTCACCTTGATAAAAGATGCATGCCAGCACTCAAAATATGCCCAAACAACTGCGAATGGATTGGCAATTCTAAAACATTCTATTTTTGAATTATAATCAAACAGTCACACTATGTCCTGAAGATTCTCTCTCGTGCATCTATGCTAAATAGTAATTCCTTCTTAGTTTGTAGGAGAAGAAAGACAGCTAGTTAGCAGTTTCTTAACATATCAGATTAACACGGGACGGCTACTTTATATTATGTTAATTATGTGAATAAATCTAACCACACTTATTCCTTTTAATCAATAGTTTCACAAATTTTTTTCAATGGTTTGTACGTATATTTAAGGTTTTATTAAAGAATTATTTACTTAGTTGATTTTTTTAGTCTTGTCAGTATTCTGACTCGTGATTTGTTCAAAACACTATATATAGCTTTCCGAGTAATCGTATTTTCATATTTCTATTTCGAAGCCTTATTAAAATACATAATTAAAAAGATAATACTCGTTCTTGTAATTTTGTTTTCCGCACCGGAACTGTCAATGGCATTTGACGTTGACATTTGCGAAATGTTTTATTATTCTAAACAAAAAGGACAACAGGTTCTATGCTCATCCAAGTGTCAATTTTCAAAACCCCGAAAATAGAATAGACTGAATTTTATATTCAAACACGCTCTATTTCATAGCATTTTTTTAAATTTACCTGTTCCTTCATAGTTTTTGGATTAGACAAACAAAGTTATACACCTCGGTTACTGTAAACAAAACTTTGAGCATTGTGAAGGCATTTATGTACTATCTATAGGCCGATCACTTGTAAATACCATAGAGAACTCAGGAAGAAAATCGTATTAACATCACACCGCGTTAAAGGCAGCTGGTTACAGACTAGCCTAGTCCCAGAGCAGCTCGGGATGTTAGAATATATGTTTAAATTCGCAAAGGAGCGATGAATTGGTCTTAAGTTCAGAACTCCGAGCCTCAGGTGCCTCTAAGCGATTTGACAGCGAACTTCTTGTTTTACATCCTTCATGTATGTAACTGCGCTGGTCTGGGACGTAGATATGATGCCAACTAGCTGTTAGACTTTCCAAGTATGCGAAAGGATATGAATGGAAATTAATGCCATCACAACACTCATAGTCTTTGAAGTTCTGCGCACCCTGATAACATAATAATAGTACTTGAAGGTGCTGTCATGTTTTACTTCGTGTGCTGAACTTGAAATCACGTTCATATTTTTTCTCTAATCTATCTTCTCCATCATCACAAGCATTGTTACCGGGATTGTAGTTGTATGACTAAGAAATATTGACAAGAAGTAAGTAATTAACCCATCTTCCAATAAATGAAATACATTCACTCTTAAGTCCCTTATTGGCTTTTAAGTATATGCAGGAAGATAAACAGGTTTTAAGCATTCTTTTGACGTCACAGATAGTAAACTACAACTAGAGTTACTAACATAATGATCTTTTTGAAAATTACACCCAAAATAGTGAGTGGAATTCATGTATTGCATATGGTAATGAGGTGAGCTCGTGCAGCGGTTGCGGTTGCATCGATACGCATAGAAATGATAAAAGCATTTTGTGGCATCACTGCTGTGGCCATCATACAGCGCGTGCCTATGTATTTAACCCATATACAAACATTTTGAAGAACGCTTGGCCAATGCACTCCGGTTAAAAAGCTTCATTTATAACTATAACACGGGTTAGTATCGATATCAATGTAATTATAACATCTTAACTTAACAGTTAAGCTGAAAATAACAAAAAATATATTATGCGTATGTCAAAAGGGTTTCAAAGTGTATCGTTTTGTTCACTTCTGGTAGTATAATAAGAAATCGGTTAGTTTATTTCTATATATGACTATTTAAGTACTTAAACAGCTGAAGATTGGCAGAATAAGTTAGAAGTCTACTAAATTATTAATCTTCGTAAGAGTAGTTCCGTGTGTCCCATTATTATAACTCGCAAGCCCAGCATGTATGAAGGCTACATTTCTATGCAAATAAATTCGAGATTCCTTTCATGAGTGCGCGCTCTGCACTGCGAATAAAAAGGCGACGAAATGAGGTTGGTTGGAAATTAGAAACACGTTCGTCAACCTCCCCGTGAGCAAATCGTCAGCTGGACTCACAATGGAGGTGCAGCGCTCGGCGACAACCTCCGCACATTCTTCACTTCGCTATTAAAATGTACGCTTTTCATTTAGACGTACAATTTTTGAGTATATGTGGAAATTCATAGAGTTGTAAGCATTATGTTAGTTGGTGTTATTTCTGAAGTGATGGTTTTGTAGTTAACATTGAGTATCCTAAGTTAAAATGTTTGAAGTCGTAAAGTTTGTTAGTGAAAGAAAACATCCTAAGACAACCTTTATATACCAAAGAATTGATACTAATTATTATATATCACCTTAAACACAGGCTAAACATAGGTGTAAGTTTTTTATTTGAACATTTTGTCTAATCAGACCAAATACGAAAGCTGTGAATGTATCGATTAGTGTAGTTTACTCAAGTGGTCGTTTAACACAGATGGAAATTGGGAGGGTGATTATGTGAGCATCCCAAACAGCAGTTCAATGGCACTAGGGGACAATAACTTGAAGTCATGTCTAACAACTTAGAGGGCTTAACAACCCCCAGGTGTATCCAAGTACCCACTTAGTTACCAACAAATTTTGTGACTAGCATAAGCAACTAACTTAAGTCATTTACACGTGCTAAATAAGCGAAGGATCTATGCATGAATATAGCATGCATATTAGAACAAGTTTGTAGTGCTACACTAAGTTGTAAACAAAGGCGACTAGATACCTGTTTTACCTGTGTATGAAAATTTAATGACCTTTCCTTGACAACTTCTCACCTATACTCTATGTTCATGCGATCATAATATCGATTGATATGCTAAAACTACCCGATCATATATGTACTCGTATTATATTGTGCCAAAGCTTTTGTCCTTCCTGAAAGGAAACGAATATAACTTATGCATGTTAAGCCTTATTATTATTTTTTGTGCCATACTTTCGATTAAAATATATTTCAATGATTACGTCGCACTCAACACGTTTTAATTACGTATAGAGAAATAATATATCCGAGGTCGCTTTTTAGTATGATTATTGAGGTTACGATCTCATAATGGAATATTGGTAACAGGTCGCTCTCCCATCGCAATAGATTCTATTTATCCCTAGCCCCTTAGTCGCCGCCCAAGCACGGCAGTTAGTTAGCATACTTTTTACGTCCCAGACTAGCACAGGATTTTATAGGAGGTTTTCATTAAACAACATAATGATGCTCAGTTTTATATCAATATTATTAATTATATTTCCATCTAACCCTATTTCATATAACTGAATTCGTGTTACCCGTTATTCAGGCCATTTGCAGCATTCCAAGCAACAGATAGGTCGCAGCATGATATCTAAACAGTGGCCTGCAATAGTGGGCTGCGACGCGGCTGAGCTTTCACTTCGGCTCCATTGTGTGGCTGAAACAAACAGAGCCATTGCAATAAAACCGGACAAAGACGTTTCCTATAACCTGTGGCGATAGTATAGGATGCAAGTCAGTTGTATTCCTCGTTCAGTACTGCTACAATGCAACCAGCGGCGTCTGAGAGTATAGAGGTGTATTTTGGTAAAAGGTTGGTTTGGATTACTAATATTCATAAGTTTTGAAGCCTTATTTAAGAGCGGTTTGCCATTGCAAAATCACTGAACACGTAACAATATACATTTAATTGTAACAGAAAACAAAAAAAGACAAACGTGTTCACGACCATTAACCCTTTCTGAGTAGTCAGAGGTTCAGGTGTTCATCTCCGCAATTGCGAAGGTAGTAATTCTATGGCCACCTCGAACCCACGTGTTGACCAGATAGTCAGTCTTCAATGTGGTAATTTAAGCTAAGTATTTCTTTGAATATAATCAAACTTGTTATAATAATAATAATAATATTAAATATAATAATAATATTTGGACATTATTACACCAATTGAACTAGACCCTCAGTAAGTTCATTTAAGACTTGTTGCAAGGGTACTAGGTCAACGTATATTTAAGAAATGTATACATATTATAAATAGATAAATACATATATAGCATATATATAATCAACGACCAGACTGGAA
Source organism: Leucoptera coffeella (assembly GCA_030578115.1). Lineage (NCBI taxonomy): Eukaryota > Metazoa > Arthropoda > Insecta > Lepidoptera > Lyonetiidae > Leucoptera > Leucoptera coffeella. The sequence continues at coordinate 109,995 of JAMBLF010000479.1, forward strand.
ACCAGAAGAAAAGCGTAGTTCTTAACTCTGCCTCCACCGGGAATCGAACCCGGGACCCCACGATTAGCGTTCAGGTGTCTAACCGATCGCGCCACGGAGGTCGTCAAATGTTATGGTCAAGTACATGATTCCCTTATAACTAGGGGTGGACACTCAATCTCTGACTTCCCCTTTAGAGATTGCAGTGATGTATAAGTTGCGTAATGAAGCGAAAGGGTATTTTTATCAAAGCTCCATATCATTAGGGTATGATCAGAGCTAGTTACAAATCGTTCCAGGAAACACATTCGACCCATCCGAATAAATGACGTCATAAATTCAAGCCAGATATCTCAGTCGGATGAGCAGTCTTTCGATTTCCATAGATTAACTAGCGTCCCAGCTTAGTTTCATAGTAGAGACGCTTGCGACCATAATTCTTGAAGGAGCGGTTAGGGGCAAGTGCTGAAGTAGCTTTAGTTAGAATAATCGTTGCTAAGGCATAGTTATAAATATGAAAATGGGCCATTGTGGCACACCGTATCGCCAAAAATTAACTGCACAGATTTCCGGATTTCTTAAATGAATTTTAAAAAGTTATAAATATTTGTACATTAACCAAAAATTTTTAATTCTTTATTAATTTTACAAGGCCTAAGATTACGCCAGCCTAAATTAAAATAAAATACCAAATACATTTACTTTATACACACATAAACAAGAGATCAGTTTTACAACCAAACATAAGAATTTTTCTTAAAAAAATACAAATTTCCTATAAATTGAAAATATTAAGCAATAATTATGCCAATGAAAATCTATGAATGCGTGAATTGACCTATAGGAGCGCTGTGCAAGTAATGTTCCCATTAATCATATGCCGCGCGGCGGTTTCGCGGTTACATTCTAATACTCATTCATGCGGGAGCCAAAGCTATTGCAGCGGTGCTGCGTACATTATTTGGTTAACTGGGATGAGCTGCATTTGAATATGGTTTCGTTTATTTCAATGAGTCTTTATTTCCGTCGATGATTCCCTATCATAGAGATTTCGAGTACCTAAAGGAGAATTTTTTTTATTGCAAGGATAAGCATAGATGAAAATTTGTGATAAATAATTATTGTGGAGATCAGTCGTCTATGGATTGTCTGTGTTAGTCAGCAGCTCAGTGAAAGTTGAAAATACAAATATTAATTTTCGGCACAATATTTAGTCAATTGTGATGCCAAACTGGCTAAATCTGTTTGCTTTGGGATAAGATTTGGATCCTAAACTGGAACGAGCCGAATAACAAGTAAGACAAGAATTGAAGCTTCAACCTCGGTTTTTTTCGGTTGTAGCGGCTGGCGGCGTTGGCGTAACCATGGCGACGGAATAGCAAGAAGTGCAAACGCCTTGGCATCAGTGTTTGTATTGTCGCTGACATAACCTTAGTTATTTATATTGTTAATTATATATATATATATATATATATATATATATATATATATATATATATATATATATATATATATATTGTGGAGATAACACGCGAACATCTAACTACTTCGCAAACGTTAAAAGGTCGTGGAAGTTTTTATATGTTTAAAAAAACATAAAAATGAAGGTCAACTACATATAAATAAAATACTTCTTATCTATTAAATGTGTGTAGGTAAATTCGTTTTTCTGGTTGCTTAAATAAATTGAAAACATAATATTTCAAGTAATCAAATATCAAAAGATATTTATTCGATGAATTTATTTTATATTTTCCTATTGAACCAGATAACTTTGAAAATAGGCTTACGTGCATCATAAGGTAAAGAACAATGAACATAAAATCAAATGTAGCAGTTTACCTAATAAAGATAAGTAGTTTGTAACCCACTGCGTAATAAGAACCATAATTACCGAAATAGACCTTATTCTGTTTAATAAGCCTCATACAATTTGACAAAACTCATCGTAATATTGGTCGATAATTACCTGTTTAACCCTATCAAATATGTATAATTTAATAGAGCTATTACAAATAACTGTTATTAAAATGATGTGGGATCATTTAATATAATTTGTAGGTTAGTACTGAATGGAGTGTGCTGTTAAACCCCTCTTCCGTAAGTCATTTAGTCACTATGGAAGGATTCCATGCTGGGTTAAGTCTAGAATAAAAAGTAACCAGCTTCTTTCAGGGGACTTAGTCCACTAATTCTTTTTGTAAAAAGTGACAAATTTTTCCATTTTTTATGGGAAATTTGACACTTTTGCCGATTTTAAGGATGTTTTTACAATTTTGGTCATCCACTACTAACTGCACACTATTATTGATTCTAATATTACACTGCTTTTGTGTTAAAATGCATTAGTAGATTTGGGATCCTGGTATGTTGTAAGAATAAAATTTAGGACTAGGGATTTATTTCAGATCATTTTCAATGGAAAGCCATTGCAGCTATACTGGGAGGCTTTTTTATTTTGTTCGATATATAATGTCAGTGTATAAATGATTTTTTTAGTTTCTATTTAACACTTTTTAAATGTCATACGGAACCTTTGAGTATAGCGGATGTTAGCCTGGAACATTCATAGACTGCAAACAGTTTTTTTTTCTTGGCACTTCTAAAGGTGACTAAGGATATCAATGATAGTTATTTTAATTAATTTTTTTACAATAAGCTACAATAATCCAAGTGTCCAAGTAAATGCAAAATATAATAAAATCACCCTTAAGCCCTTAATCAACTTTTACGATATGACGCGATATTATGTACAATATCAGTTAGAATTTGTTTAACCGTAAATCGGCGAAAGTTTGTCCATTAGTTACGTTTTAATCTCAACTAATACAGCAATGGTGGGCTTTTAAGAGGCGGATTTATGAGGAAACTTTCAATTAGAGTTTGATATTTACGTGCCTAAATAATGTGGGAACATAATTGTTTCTAAACATATCTCGAGCAGAGTTTCGGCTTTGAATATCTTTCCGACATTTAAGAGGATTATGAAAGTTAAAATTTTTTGTAGGTACCTAATTGCAGATAACTCAGACGGGGATACGTGATCCCTGCCTACCCCTCTACAGGAAATCAGGCGAGATGTGTATGTATGTAACGTTATTTTTAAAATTTTTGTACAAGTAAAGATACCAATTTTCAATTCATTCTACTAAATGTATCAAATCTACTGAAGAGAAAGACTTACTCCACCTCCTCATTATAATATACTAGGATTCATTATTTGAAATGCTAATTGTTATTAAAACTAAAAGTGTTTCAGAAAATACTTTACACATGACTCTGTTTATCCCGAGAATACTACAGTCGGAAATGTTTAGTTGAGCGCCTGTTTGTTTTTTATTGAGTGACGAGATCCAGTACATTTCGCAGCCCGAGGCATCAGTACAAGTGATAGCCTTATTCCCCTCTCGAGCGATCCCCTGTTCAAAGAGATATTTTAGGCTTACTTTAACTTTGATAAAGGGCCGCAGATAAAAAGAATCTTTGATTTTATTCTAAAAGGTTTTTGTGTTTTCTCGTCATAATTTTATTTTATCTCGATCACCGCTCCTCGAGAAAATTAGCTTTCGATTTGAATTTAAAACTCTTTTCGATTTGAAACCTGAATGTAAATATTGACATCGAGATTGAACAGTTAGTTCCCAATAATCTCTCGTGCTAATCTAAGGGATTTTGGATACAATGTAACCAGCTGCCTAGTAGCCAATATGCGGTATGACGAAACTAAATAATTTTTGAAGGTATTATCAATATCCAGTAAGCAGTGTACAAAAGGTACTTACTGAAAAAAAAACGTTTCTATTTGTTTCTTACAATAGCATTTATGTGACAAGATATATCTCGGAGCTTTACATTGTGTCCACTACCTATCTACTTACATTCATAAACATAATGCACTTCTCCCTACAGTGCTATTGACAGAATGCGGTCCCCTGATTTTCTCCATATCCATTCACCTCCCCATACATACTCAGCGTTTATAGTTAGTTCTAACGTCACCTTAATCGTCGGTATGTTGTCTATATAATGCGTCTGCATATACACTCGTAAAGTAGTTTTTCTTCTACCAGTTTAAAAAGCCATTGAACAATGAAGTCACGTAAGTCTCGTTCGTTCCATTTCTCAGAATCATTTGACGTTGAATTTCTGAAAGTACAGTTGAACTTTGGCACGTCACGTCTATAATTTTTCTTATATCGTCCATGTATAACAGCGGCTATTTGAGTCATTCAAACATCATATCAGTCAGTTAGTCAACTATCAGGTATACCTGGTGCATTTACATATTCAGGCCTTGAGTAATGTACATCTCAATATACAATTGGAGTGGATTGAAAGCGACAGGCAATAATATAATCTCGGTCAACCTTAGCTTAACTATTGGGGTTATGAGATAGCGTTCATATGAAATGGTAATAGATGGTGACTGTTATCACTAATAAATTATTTACGTATCAGTAACGAAATCATATGACTAAGAAAATAATTAATTCGTTAATTTTAGTGCTCATTTTGTACATTACGATAAAGTTTGTAACGTTAGCCTCTGACAACCCCAAAAGGAAGCTCAATTAAATCTATTCCATTGATAGCTATGAATCAATCGCCCTGCACAACTGCCATCTCATACAGTGGCCACCGTGAAAGCCTGCGGAGGCAATTACGGACACAATTGGATCGAACACTAATCCCCGGCTAAGATAACGTCAAATTGTATTATTAGGATTATTGCTGTATTATTGGCATGTTGTTTAGGATCAATAGCCTGTTATGATTACGTTCTGTGATAGCTTAGGAATTCCGGGAAACGGTTGTATTTGACTATAGGGTATATTGCGTTCTTAAAACAGCCCACTCATATCTACGAGTAGTAGATTTATCACCTTTCAGTTTCCTGTAACAGCCCACGCATACAGTAGATATCTCACCTCTACGTTATTTTATGCATAAGCTCTTTTAAGCACTTGTTATCTATCATATACTCGTAGTCAGTGTATCGCGTACAATTATTATTATAATGATTAATGAACATTTGAACCGTGCTAGTCAGGGACGTGAAAAGAATGCTAACTAGCTACCGTTCTTCCCGGCATGTCGTAAGAGTTGATTAAGGAACGAGGAGCTTATGGAAACTATTGGTCAATAGGCTAGCGATCTGTCACCAATGTTCCATGTGACATCACGACCCTATTATTTATGCTAATAAGGTTCTGTCCAGCTCAAAAGGGATAAAGGAACGTGAATTTATACGTATGTAATATTAAGTTGTTCAAAGAATAAGTTCAAATGAAACAATACTAATATGAGGTTCATTGTATAAAGAAGCACTTCCTGTGGCCATCAGGGATGTTGTCTAAATTTCAATATTTTGTCACGTTCACTTCGCAATGGAGTGACAAGGACAAAGGAGACCCTTGTCAAATCACGTCACAGCCCTCGAGAGAAGCAGACTGACTTTTTGCTCGTCCCTTGAAATATTTACTAAGATTTCGTACCTACTTCAAAAACTTATGGAAAAGGTGAATGCTTTTGTTTATTTTTGTGGGTTATCAATATTGTATGTCTGATTTTCAGTAAATATAAAAGGTTACTTAGGATTTATAGGAGGGTTTAGACTAGATTGATTTCAATAAATAAATAGGTATATTATTTGAAAACCTGTAAGTTACTTAAGCCAAAGATGGTGGAGGTAAATAGGTAAGCAATGAATGTGATAGAAGTAACTTTCACTGATCGAATGTTGGGAACCGTTTCGAGTACCCAATGATTCCTTATTGTCCCAAATTCACAATGTTATACCATTAATGAATAAGAAATGCAAGACAATTCTTTTCTACAGTTCATAATTCAGAAAAGTCAACGCAGAACTTAAACCTTCCAAACTCTAACCAATGTCGACTAGTTACTTAATATCGCTCAGCAGGCCGGTACATTGTCCAAATTGTTATGTAATACGTCAGTTTTGGCGCCGGGTAGCTTTTTGCCCTCCTCATCCGGAAAAACAATGACAAATGAGGCGTCCCGCGCGAGCGCCCGAATGACAAATCGTTATGAAACAGAACTCATTACGTCGCGTGTTCTTACTCAATTATGGCGACCTGTATTTTTTATTAATCACCCTACTTATCGTGCTTCGGACACAATTAAAACCAGCGCTGTGAGGGTAGAAAGGAATGCAGTAAAATGTGACTAGAGGTTGCTGCGTTATGTTTATTGTTATTAAGAGAAGGGGTAGCTAACTTAAATAATGTGTAGGTAGAGATTTCGAATTGCTATTTTTCAGTACTGTTTTTTTTACTTAAAGCCCATTGTTATACTCTGTATCCAATTACAAATTGTCGTTTGAGTATGAGTTGATATAAAGTTATTCTTGTGTAAGTTTTTCGATGAACAATAAATAGTTCGAATATATAATATTATGCTTTAGTGGGATAGTAATGCTATTAATACAGAGAATTAATCACAAGTTCATTCTCTAATTAAATCCTTAGATCCCCTGTTACATCCTTGAAAATATAATATAGCACCCCATATTAATCCCAGCTAGCATGGAACTCATAAACTAACTGAATACTAAAGAAGGCTGCGTTGGTAAAAAGTGCCTCCGACTTATGAGGGAACGACGTGTGACGAGGGTCTTTGAGGACTCCACTTCAGAGACATAGTCATAATGTCACTAACTTAGCCATCTCTAACACGTTACATTAAACTTAATTGTTATTAGGATTATTAACCACTTAATATTACGAGTATAAAATATTAGATGATCCCATACTATGTTTTGTCGTGTGAGAAAAGCTTAAAATTTGGTTTTATTTTCATATCTAAGTTTACTTATATTCAGTCAAACAATCTTAGAGTGGTGAGTTCTAATCATTAGTCTTCACCTATCTCTTATAATTGACTCACATCCACACACCTTTTCATAATCTAACATCAATATTAAATTGATATCGTAACTATTACTAACTATTAGAATATTATGAAAGCAATGCAGCTCTAACGCAATTGCAGCCATCCCATAGTGAATCGTTTCATACAAGTTAGGACTCGGAAAGTCATTACCGAATCGAGGTGATGAACTGTTACCAACCTGTCAAGTGATAGTCCACTGTTAGAAAATTGTATGACACATACCTATCTGCCCTCTCATTTCTTATCAATGATGATTCAAAGCCAGTACTTAAGGAAATACATAATGTCAACAATATTTTTTACGTGTTTTTTCTTTCCGCCAATTATCTAATTTATATAAGTTACAGTGTTTTGAGAGCCATAAAAAAAATGTGTGATAAAGTCCAAGGTATGTAGGTAGTATTTAGTCAATAAAAATTTTGATCGTAAAACATTACAGTTTTTCTATAAAAAATATATCATTAATGGTCTCGAAACATGTCAATAAAATCAACATAATATAAATATTCACTAGACCTATTCTTTGTTGTACCGATTTGTACCAATTTTGATATATTAATTAAAATAATCGGTATTTATCGTAGTTTTGATAATTACCACTTTTAGACTTTACAAAAGTTTACATCATTGTTTTTTTGTCATTTTTGTAGGTTTCAAGTATGGAGTTCTAAACCACAAAAACATCGGAATAAGCATGTTATTAATTATGTTATGAAAAAATTTGGCTTCCGGAATGTGACTAAATGTTCAAAAAGAAAAATCGACCAGAAAATTGGGAGATTATCGGGAGATTAAAATTTTGCTTATATTGCTGCATTAATTTTTTTTTTTCTCAATAAATGCTTTATTTTTTATAATTTCTATGTTTTATTACTAGTCAGTTAGTTCAGATCGCAAAAACACAAAAAAATAATTTCCGTGTCCTAACTTGTATGAAACGATTCACTGTGCATCCGTAGCATACATATGCATGGTGTGACCGCATCGCTCGTAGCAAGGTGAATGGAAATGAAGCGCGGAGGCTGCGGTGGGATCAGCCGTAGCATTGCAATGGGCTACGACACTGCAAATGGTTGGGATTATTTCACTCTAATAATTGTAGTTTAGTTACGTACCGGTATGTATGATTATAAATATGTATTGAAGATTTTTATAGCTTTTAATGAGGATAGAGCCTAAGAAAAATGTTATTTTTCAGATTACTTCCTTATTATCCTTAAATACAACGCAAATACTACTCTCGCGTCTTTCGTCATCGTGAGCAAACTTGCCTTTTATTTGGAATAAGAATCAGCATATATACATTGCGACTAACATGTTGGTACTAACAAAGTAATAAAAAATGGGCCCTATAATTACTAGGATAGAGAGTAGATCCGTAGTCACTCTACGGAATAGATTAGATACATTAGATACTTCTACAGAACTTTGCAGTACTTATTAATAATTTCCGTAGTACGTTAGAACAGCTTTGGCTACTCTGCGAGTGATAACAATTAACAAACACCTTCAGGAACATGACCCTACCCTAGGGGGCAGTCAGAGCTTGTCGTTATTATCTCCGCAATTGCGGAGGTAGTAATTCTATGGCCACCTAAATCCTTTACGCGGTTATGTACATAGGTATGTAGCTTATTATAATAATTAAATCCACAAACGGCATTTACCTCGGGGCATGTCGGTATTATAGGATATCTGCGTTAATACGAGTTCATTGAATTTCGCTACGGATAAACGAATAGCATTCGCAACGCGAACGGAGCCATTGGTTTGGGCGATAGTCGAAATTAATATTTGTGTATGATATGTTTGTTCAATCCTTTTATCCTTTTAACTGTGCATAGAAACATGTATATTGCTCATTATTTTATTTATGTGTTATATTAATCACACTATAACGTTTATAAACTGTTAAGCTGACATAATTGAAGCATTTCCTATAGCTGCCTTTTAGCACAAGACCCTTAGTTATCTTTAACGACAAGCCGGAAAGAAATAAGAGCTTATGAAGACTTCAGTTAAATATCTTTAATTTGTAAAGTTGAAATTCTTTTGATTAATAATTAACAGGACTTATCGCGTAAGTTTATATATAATAAAATTACCTTTATTAACCCGACGTTTCGGCTACGTTGCAGTAGCCATGGTCACGGGCAGACTGTCGATTTATGTTTGACGATTTATGTTTCTTCGCCTCCATCGCAGTGTTCTGTCAGATTCTTCTCCGACTACCATCACTGCAACGTTTTTATTAATAACACGCGATCTACACACTACACTCACAGTATCTTATAGTTTCACACGATCATGCTGAGCCGAATGGGGATCTATTACGGTATTCCACGTCGAAGACAGTTTTAAAGGATTTTATTATATATAAACTTACGCGATAAGTCCTGTTAATGATTAATCATGAGTATAAATCGCGAATCTCTTAAAACTATAATGAAATTCTTTGGTGATTAAATTCGGTATATGTTGGATATGTTATCTTTTGTTCACTCACAACTTATACACACGTGTAAGCTTGTGGGAGAAATCCTGGTCCGAGATATCCGCGGCGACATTCTTAAGATGAGTTGGGCTACTGCTTCCGGCTATATTTATGTTCCGGATGACAATATAAGGGTTGGAATCCCGAACCCAGACATATTTGTATAACTATCTACAGGAATGTTTATGAAGATATAAGGATTAAAGTGCCCTTAGAAATATTTACTTGTGCACATTTATCCATTATGATTTAGATTAAGCAGAAAAGTTTCTTAATAATATTTGCTGTTATTTTTCTATTTCCTGACATGTTTACAAAACAAGTTAGGTACTTGAGGTAAAAGGTTGTATTGTTTATCACCAATATTCCATAACAATGCCTTTCTAAGGGCTGCTGAGGACATATAATGCATCAGAATTCCACTTCCAAAGATCCAGATTAAAAAACATGAGTATAAATAAAAAAAACATGGGTATAAATTACGTATGCATGTAAAAGCATTTATTAATTAAAAAACAAAGCGATTACTCTTCGTATCCGCACCTTAATTAATGCGTTTTGGAAGCTACTTTATTGTGCCGTAATCTTGTTACTTGTTGATTAATTAATTAAATAGAGACGTTGTTCGCCACCAAAATAAATAATGAATGAACTGCTGGACCGAGCTTAATGAATTAAGGACTCCGTGGCGGTGCTTTCAGGAGATCACAGGGCCCCGGATCAGTCAGGCCTCTGCTGCTTTTAATTCATTTGTTTGCTTCGCCCTCCGCTGGGATTTGCACAATGCTCTATGAAGCTTTGTTTAATCAGCTAAATTGTAAATATCATAATGAACGCTTACCTGGTATGGAATTTAAAAAGTATGTATGTCTATCTATAATTCACTCCAGTCTTTCGATGCCTTTCTAAGATTTGGGGACATAACCGTGTGGTCTATCACTTCTAACATAAATATCAGGGTTAAGGTCAGGCACTTATCGAGAATTTCAAAGTCAGCCCATGTCGGGATATTATCCAATAGTTTACACTGTATTTTCCTAATCTACATTACATTTATATACTCTGTGGACACTTTCATCTTAATCATAACGATTCATTTATACAGATTATTTCTACCAAGTTGCTACTCAAACCTTCCATGTACTTTCCCCTTCATAGCAATTGAATCTCAAGGTCGCTCCCATTCAAATTAGGAATCCGATTCGTCTCCGGATGCGGTGGCAGTGGCGGTGACGGGTCACGTGGCCTCATTACCTCGTGAGGGCCCATCGCCTCCTCCGCGAATGAGACAGACAGGCGTCTCGTTACAAATGGGCGTCTTGCACCCGACAGCCCTTTGTCTTCCCCTTACGCCTTTGGATCTTTTAACAGATCTTAAGCGAGTAGTTTGAGTTGGTTGTATGTTGTTATGTTATGTCTCTTCTGTCTTCTTATATTTTGTGTCTATTTTGGCTAGATAAAGACACGTGTTTGTCTCGGGAATTGCGTGTTAAGTGGTTTGTGATATTGAAACCACTTTTCAGCATATCCTGGAACGGAACTAACATTTTGTGTTAATGAATGGATAATTTTGTTTAATTAACTCTTCGTAATAGATGAAATAGTACACAATACAGTCAGAATAATGTTCTATTCTGTTAATTATTTGTAATGAGATAAAAGCGAACAAAAAAGCCGACAACTGTTGGAAGCCGGTTGTTTTAATGAAATGAATTGTGTTGAAGCTTAATTAATGAATTAGGATGCTACTGGGGATGCGCTGCACAATGTTATTATACAAAACGATATCTCCAATCTCTTTTATTTTGTATATACATACATACATAAACATACGTTTCACAATTTGTGTATACACAATACATTTTATATTGCGGCGGGGTAGTCAGAAGCTTGATTGCCCATCTTAGAAATTTCGAAGGCATGTTAGGTATGCGTCACTCGAAGTATATAGACACTGAGTATTACCTTTCTCGAGGGATTGGCAGATTTCCTCATGATGTTTTTTCTTTATACATTTTTATTCAATTTTTATGTTTTTGCTTCTGTATATGTTAATTTTATGTTGTGTTCTCTATTTAATACATAAGTTTATAAATATTAGGTGTAGTCCACGAAGGTGAGTCGATTTTCTATCAGTTTGCGTCATAAGTATAAGTTACCTAAGTTTTACCATAAGTGCAAAAGAATACTTATTTAAACCTTGTCTATATTCTATTCATAGATATTTACTTGATATTAACTTAGTTTAATAAACGTACACATTATTTTAAAGTTTACGATGAATCTCAAAAACTTAACTATGAAAGATTTTTTAAAGTATTACGATAATGATGTATAATTATACATTGGGCAAATACATCTCGTCTAATCAAGCCGAAACGAGATTAACTTAATCGCGCGTTCATTAAACTTGCGCTTGGCTCTCGCATGACTTGTATATTAGTTGGCATCGTAAACTAAGTTCTACTTTGGCAAGAAAAATATGTACAAGTCATAAAAGCAGATGAAAGAAAAACTAGTTACGATAGCTGCGAGCTAAAGAAGGCTAAACGTTACTACTGTTTTACGTCGCTTTTATGGCACAACTTCTTTATGCGTTGCAATCGGAGTTTCTTAACTTAAGCGAATCAACATACGTATACAGGCATCAATATGTTGTTAAGTCAGAAGTATGGGTATTCGTTGCGGATATTGTCCACCACATTTGCTATATTGGAACATATATATAACAGGCGCAACGGATGGCATTTGACGTCGGAGTGTAACGTTTTATTATTGAAAATGGGATTCGTTAGAACTAACCTGTTTTTTAATTCTATTTTATTTAGACCTTACATAACTAACCTGTTGTTGAATAAAAATATGTAAGATATTTAAGAGTATTGGTGATTTCCTCAAGATCAATCATAGTCTCTTTGTAACCTATTGTTAACTGCTATGTAAAAGATGCTAAAATAGTTATTATAAAGGAACTATATTCTATAACTTTATAAGAATTTTTAAATAAACCGAAGTGAAATGCGCATGAATTTCTGAGAATAACTTGAATACAAGAACATATATGAAACGTTTTCTCGTTACATCAAAATGTAAAGGTTCGTTTCACTCATATTTTATTTAAATGCGAGTTTAAAATAGTGGCTTGACACAGTTTAAGTCACGTAGCCCTTATATCTTTCGCTTCTTTGGAATATTTGATGTTGAATTTCGAATGACTTATGCTTAGGCTATCGGGTGACTATACGAATATCTACGTCACTATTGAATGTATTGCATTGCTACCTACCGTTCTAGAAAACCAGAATTATAAATAAATATAACTCAGGTAAATAAGGATAATGTATGCTAGTATAATATTATATTAATTGTAATACTGAGCTCGCATCATAAGTAATTACAAAATAGGGTAACTCACAAAAACATTATCTGCTTTTTAACATAATTAAATAATATCTTAGTAATCAAAGAAATTACTTACATTATAAGGAACAAAATCATATTTTAGTACACAATACAAGTTACATACATACAAGCTGCGCCAGAAGATTTGGGAATCGAGTTGAAATGCCTGGGTTGGCTAAGAGTAATCGAGAGGCGGAGGGTCGCACCCGTTCGCTCCACTCGAGGGACATGGAAACGCCATTACTAGGACACATTTATTTAAACAGATTAATATTTATTGGCAACACAATTAAGGATTGCGGAGAGTGATTATTTCACTTCATTCACCTGTACAAAGTTTGGAATTGTGGCTTGAAGATTTATTTTCTGATTGTTATTTGAAGGTTTAATGTTGAATGCGAAATGCGATATTATAAACAAAAAATTAGGCGTATACCAGTCGTTTAGGGCTTGACTGTGATATAGGGTTCAAACCTTGGAGACTGTACCAATGGAAATTAAGTTTCATGATTTTCTATAAACATTCTTGCATAGAAAATATATTTGTGAAATGCTTTTAAATTGCGATGCGGCTTACCAGCTTTCACATCATGTACTGACTGATCATGTTACGATGTGGCCATACAATTAGTACCTTCGCAAGTGCGAAGTTGATATCTGAGCTTCTGACTACCCCACAGGGTCATGACAGTGTTTTTCTTCTTCAATTCATTTGTTTCAGCATTAGTTTTTTCTATTGACGGAATTCGCTTACTACTACTACTAAAAAATATTAAAAGGAACCCTTCCAGTTATTACATCCACAAAATTCTAGTTACATTGTCAGCAGTTAAAGAATCTTCAAAATGAAACGTTTTGCCAAAGCACTCTCTTATATAATTTTGATACCATTCCAAATATACTTAGTGGTTTCCAATGGGCTCGGTTAATTTACTTTCGCATTGTTTTCCTCACGTACGCCAGCCCAGGCAGATAAGGCAGAGGGCCTATAAAGCATATTGTTGACATGTCATTCTCTCTCCGTAATTGCGAGAGATTTATATCTAGGCGGGAGATTTTCCTTGTGCGTGATCTGAAAATAATTGATACAGATAAGGGAACGCAATCATTTGGCATAATTTAGACACGTACTGTTGTCATGGCCTGGTCCATTACTTGGATAGAATGCATGTAGCATATGTAGCTATGAGTGCATGAGCTATAAAGTATTAAATAAAGGTATTTATATCTTTATTAATTTAATTTATCGTGATACGACTCGGTCTCACATAATAAATAAAATTCATGAGTTAAGGCAATGATTTTAAGTTGTTTGAGTAGCTGAGTAAACAATAATTACGAATTTCGAGCCAATAGTTCCTGCATAGGTACATTCATTCGATTCACGCATAATTACTTACGTTAAATCTAGTCTTCTTCCCATTAGATATATTTGTACAATATTGAAGCGCGATAAACATAAGAAAATAATTTGTTTTAAAATAGCTAATCTTTCAAAAGCATAGTTACCCTAAATGTTGCTAAACGAAACACAAATATTTTTAGACAAAGTCAAACACATAGTGGGCTGGTGGGCTTACAAAGGCTTTGAAGTGACGAGGGTCCAGCGGCTCCTCCAGACAATAGTCTCATCATCTCAGTTTTATTCTTCATTAAAACTCGTTTTTACAAAGTTTCTCTTCAATTTCTTTTTAAATGTATACTTTTTATGTTTCATCATGTGTATAATTAAAGACATACATATATTTTTATATCATAAAAGCAATCCTTTTTAAAGTTAATAAGCAAAATATCGTCAAAGTACTTCAATAATTTTTTTAAGATTTTTGAAAAGAAATAATTATTGGTAATAAAGTCAATTCAGCATGTTAAATTTAAACAAGATATAAAATATTTATAAAAGTAGATATTAAACTGCAGTTTAGCTTTGCTTTAAACATATACCTGCATGTATTTTATGTTCCTGACTACTAACTCTTACTCTATTTCTAGACCACTTTTGCTATATTGACGGCCGTCGCATACACCGTAAAAAAACTTAGCCAGCTGTTAAATCTAATATTTTCAGGTCTCGCTATTCCATTTGGCATTTAATCCGAGAAGCATTTTCATACAGCGCTGCATGTTTTTCCCAATGAATATGTAACAGTTGAATTTACATACTAACTGTGGAATGAAAGCTCCATTGGGTGTGTTATCTCTTCAAACACCGTTACGCACAATAAAAAGAGCCCCGCGTTAGCTGGCACGAAAAAATGTTAACTAGCTGCCATTCTTCCTGACATGTCGTATGAGGTGACTTTACTAAGGGTAAACGGAATCTATCGTGAGTTGGGCTAGCAACCTCTATCCAATTTTCCAAATGACATCACAAACCCAATGGTAGAGCTAAAGTTTCACCTAGAAGATATTAGTGTGACTTAAAGGTTTTGTCCACCTTAAAGGTGATTAAAGGACGTGAATATGTATGTTTCTGTCGAATGGCTGCGGTGAGGCAATCTTGGTCGTAACTTGTCAAAAAACAAAGAAATTAGGGTATTTTATAGGCATTTAAGGCGATAGATTTATTACCTTCACCAATGTTCCTTTATGATTAATAATTAACGGGACTTAGCGCGTAAGTTTTTATATAATAAAATTACCTTTATTAACCCGACGTTTCGTGATGTGTCTGTGTGAGTCTGCCCGTGACCATGGCTACTGCAACGTAGCCGAAACGTCGGGTTAATAAAGGTAATTTTATTATATAAAAACTTACGCGATAAGTCCCGTTAATTATTAATCATGAGTATAAATCGCGAATATCTTAAAACTATAATGTTGCTTTAGTTCACTTTTTTACATTATCCAATAAAAACCAACTTTAGGTACTAAAGGTTACCCACGAACACTTAGTCACCTCTACCGTCGTGTGTCCTATTTTCGTCCTTTGTTTCGCTGAGCCCTAGTCCGTGCTAAAGCTCACTTAATCTAGGCGGTTCCTGCTAGTTTCGTGATAGGAATAGCGTGACCGTGGCCACCTTATACCTTAATTAACTTAATAGATAATTCCGTTCTTGAATTTGTTCACGTTAAGCCCTTGCAACTAGCTGAAAGCTAAGTTTGTTTGGACAATGTTGGCTTGTTGCTAACCTATTAGTTTGTGAATGTTTAATGTCATATTGACTAAATAATCTAAGTTCTTAAGTGTTAATATGTGTACATTAGGTACACAATTGAGTCGATAATTTTTCTAGAGGTGGAGATAATGAAACGTTGCGGAGAATCTATTTTACTTTTACTTTGGGGACAAATTAAACCTTCTAAACTAAATACGTCGAAAAGAATCATGAGAAACAAAATAGCGACATATGCCTCTGATTATGCATGCAAAATTTAAATCCTGAATTAAAAGATGGAAACTACTAGGTGATGGGCTAGCAACCTGGCATTAATGTTCCATGTAACATCACAAGCCCAACATTCATGCTAAAAACTGTCATAGAAGACGTCATTGATTTCTCAGGTTGTGTTGACCCCGAAAGGGATCAAAGGAGGTGCATGTATACTAATGTTTGGATTAATAGAAATGACACTTGTTGCGTATAGGTATGTATTTCTTTTATCTTGAGTAAGGTTAACAAAACCTCGGACAAGCAACATCTCGGTCACCTTAAGCATAAATACAAAGTAGCCCGTCTAGTAGTAATTATGCCTTTCTCCTCGGCCGTTTACGAAGGCGAAGGCAGATGGCGTGACCGAACTAATTCCGTGGCTCTTCAAAGGGCGATAAACTAATCCGCGCCTATTTGTTCACTTATCAGCGCCATAAAGCCTCTTATCACTGAAAAAACATCTTTTAAAGGTCACCACGCATACCAGATTTACGCTCTATTGATTACTCATTAGCGTGTTATTGCTGCTGCTTTGGGACTTTGTTATAAAATAATATTCCTTCTTACAGTATTTTATAAGGCTACTTAGTGACTTTAAGTTAGTTTGAAAATAATAACAAATGTTCACAAAATCATATAATAATAATGTAATTTTTTTCGCAATATATAAAGTTATAATATAACACAAACATTTCAACTTATCTGAGTTTGTGAACACAATATCTTGTTTTTCAGTCTATAGAATCTTTCATTACATTGAGCCTGTTATTGGAAACTAATTTGTAACTCAAGGAAAACACCACCTTTAGAAAGCATTAGGTAAACATCGTTCAAAGGAACATGTTGGTAATTTTTAAATGATGAATATGGCAACACTGGGCGTCAATGGCGGCTGATTGGCGCCTCGCGTGACTGCCGCCAATGCTCCGAAGCGTGGCAACACATGTTTACGATAACTGGCGCTGTCATCATTGGGAACTTCAAATTGTTATGTCAATGTTCATATAGAGTAAACAAAACAGGGTAGGGGCGTTAATAGAATGAAAACTGACTAAGTTTTATCTCTTTATAGGGACAAAAGTTTAACGGAACTTTATAGTAATAGATTTGGCTATGATCTAATTAATAGTTTATTTATCACATTATAGATCTCATTACAAACTCAATATAGAAACTAAAAGTAATCGTGGAGATATTTATTGTCTCTGAGGTTTTGTTCTCTCCCAGAGTTATAGAAATTTAAATACAGACATGCTTACGAGAATGACAGATTTGAAAAAGGACATGAAAACCTAAAAATGTCTAATTCATTCAAAATAAGTCGTAAAGTGTAGTCTTGTCTCGTATAATATTCAGTGGCTAGGAAAATAGGGGCTACGATGAAATAGAAACCTTAGTGCCTAGGCTTAAGCATGAGCAGGGTGCTTTCAGACTGAAACAATAAATAAATTCAGAAAGGAGGCCAAACAAAAAGTTTTTATGAGAAAGATTCACTCGCTTCCAATCCGAAAAGGTCTTCAGAAAACAGTTTTTACGTTAAGTAGGTACAACACTCTTAAATGTAGGAATATTATTGACTGTTCATTCTAAATAATTATTTGTTTATCTAATGCATAAATTTAATGTTGGGTTTGCAGGTACAGATTATAGTTATCATTAAAATGATCGTGTATATAAGTGATGGCAGTAGACTTAAGTAGGTGTCATCTAACTCTCTATAACGATCTCTCTAAAAAAAATAGGTTATGTACTCATTCTCTAATCAAAACCTGAATTAGCAGTTTGTCTTTTTATACAAAGAGTTCGTCAGACTAGTTGTTACAGATTCATTGTAATAGAGGGCTAGATTAGGGCGAAAACACACACTAGTTGTCCGTTAGTCCATCACCACATACCATGGTCGTGGCGTGGATCCGTGGAGTTCTCTCAGTCATTTCGCATTCAAGGCACGTATGGAAGCCGATGTCGGCTTAAGCCGATAATCAGGAACTTTCCGCTGTATTAGAATTCAGAACGCCGAATTCAGTGGCTGAACGACGCCAATAAAGTTGTAAATTCATGATATTTTTACATAAATAATTCATGCTAGGCGTTCGAGGTGAGTTCTTTATTGAAAAAGTTACGTCTCTTGACTGACGCGATTTCTGAGCATTTTATTGTTAAATATTTAGATTTGTAGCTAACAGAGATTACATCGTGAGCTAACTGAAATAGACAAATCACAAAATAAATTGTAGTAAACCTTAGCCGTAGAAAGGGATATGCTGGAAAGAAAAGCAGCTAGCAATACTTTAGTTACATTCCCGGGCAACCTTGATTGATTAATTTGCCAAACCTTTCCCAACACGAAACGATTTTGAGATCTCTTAGTAAAATTAAAATAGATCATTATTTGAAAAAACTTAGTCAGTGTGAATTAAATTCCCTAATAAATGAATATCTAGAAACTAAAAATGTGGGCAATGGAGTGCAAGAAACAAATTTTAAATCTAACAATTTAATTTGGGAGTATGACAATAGTGGACTTCGAGTAACGCCGAGTTATTACCGTTTAAACTTATCACTGGATAGTAAATTATAAGGAGTAGTCAATATCATTAATCAGTTCACTCGCTTGGTTAACCGACAGAGCTGACTGCTTTTTTTCAGTTTTACTAAATCTACCATTCTCACTTTTCCTACCATTCGATATACATATGTGTCCCATACCAAGTTTTAATGAAATAAAGGACGTGTCTTAGGAGGTAACTGAGAAACTCAAGGCTCGTTGACTTTAAATGACCATAGTAGGAACCTGTCACCAATGTGTCATATAACATTACAACCCCTTTATTAATGATTAAATGTGACTTATGAGACTACGTCCCTCCAAAGTTCTTTCCACATAAAAGGGATTAAGAAACATGAATGTCTATGTATGTAACTAACACACTTAAAGTTCCATAAGTAAGTACAAGTGAACCTTTGCGTTTGAAAATCCTGTTTGGCTCATGCTAATGGATTCGGAGCTGCTTGCATCGGCAGTCACGCACGCAGCTTATCGTGCTGCCTTCAATTTATGCACTACCAAACTGAGGGAAGGTTCTTTATTCGGTCCCCTGTCTACGTTCATATTGGAAGACAAAAGACAAACGGCTACACGACCATTAGCCCTTGCTGGGTAGTCAGAGGTTCAGGTGATCGTTTCCCCAATTGCGAAGGTAGTAATTCTTAATTCAGATAGGCAGTACTGAATGTGACAGGTGGTAACACGTGTAGCCATTTCCTAGCACTGGCTACGACCTGTTCGGGGAAAAAGTAGGTCTGCACGATGTTATTCCTAATCGTAGTGTTATATTGGAAGAGTAACTATTTATTGTTTGGGTCCCGTGGAATTTGGGTACAGATTTAGGTACGTAGTAAAGCAGCTTATAGTGCTAATAAAATAAATTGAAAGAGTTTAATATCTGTAAGTTGGTTAACATGTGGGTTCGGATTGACCATAAAATGACTTACTCCTCAGTTTTGGAGAAAGCCTCTTTAAGCTTTGACTGCTTCGTAAGAGCAGATAATTATTATTGTTTATGTTATGTAATATGTGCTGGTTGAATATAAAAATAGGCTGCATGCAACATCCTTCTCGTGTCACAAAAGGCAACTAGGGGACTAGGATTTAGAGGATTAAGTTTGACGGGGTACATGGTTTATATTTCGTCTTAACAGTAAATACAATGCAAGACACCCCTTAGTATACTTAAGTATAAGCTAAGATAAAGTTCCTAATCGTTGTACTACATTTAATTAAATAGCAAGCTAGCAAAACAGGGACAAGGAACATATGTTTTTCTCATAATATACATAATTTTTTTGTATGAATTCCAATATTTCTTTATCTTATTGTTTCTTAAACCACGATTTAATACATTAACATCAAATTAAAATATTTTGTAGCAACGGAATAAACAACTGCTAAACATGTATTAAAAAGCAACTATCACTTCCACATGACTGACTATATAGTATCAACTTTTAATCTATATAGCTTAAGAACCCTTAGAAATGCTCCTACCAATATTCATATTTAATCCGTAGTCAGTTTTTCACTTGAACAAGCAATCGATGCTCATGTCAAAAAGGGATTATATGTTAAAGACAATAATCTTATTAAGTTGTTACAACTTATAGTCCCGAGTATGAAAGAAAATTAAATTGTTGGTAACTAGCTGGCTTCATCTTGGAATATTATATGAGTCGACATTGGAACTACGATTTTCGAATAACTACCTAAATAACTAAATACTGTTTAATTTTCCCTACATTTCTTAACATTATTATTATTGATCTGATTTATATGATGACTGCTCGTAAATTATTAACATTTATTGTCCCAGCTCATACTGTCTGTGTGTCTGTACTATCTTCATATTATTAATTCTTCAGAATAGACTATAGTTACTGCGCCTATACTGCAACATCGAATACCAAACGAGAGACTTATTCTATTAAATGTGATTCATTGAAGTTTTATACTATTTTTTATAATGAACCCAGTCATTGACTACATCCAGTCACATCTTACCACAGCCAGGGTTACAACAATCGAGGAGCGGTATTCCAGCGTGGGCTTATTGTTAAGGAGCATCCATTTGGTTAATTGAAGTGTCAAGTCACGTCGAGTCACGCGAGCGCACGATTAAAACACGAAGCAGCGCGGTCACCGACGATATTGGGCTGTGAGGCAAATGGGGGCTCATAAAGACACGCCTATCTATGGGGATAGATGGATACTGAAGAATAATCAGAGCTTCGGAGTGTGTAGCGAAATAAGCCATACATTGATGGAGCGATAGATATATTTAGAAGTAATTTAAGTTAATGTTTAGACTAAGTAAATAGAGTTGGTGATATATTTTTAATAATTTTTCATATCATTAAGCTGTAAAATTGTTCTTTGATCTAAGCACTGCCTCACTAACTATCAATCAATCAATCAATCAGCCTATGACAGTCCACTGCTGGACGTAGGCCTCCCCAAGGTAACGCCACAAAACACGATCACTCGTGGCCCTCAGCCAACCACTACCAGCGACCTTTTTCAGGTCATCAGTCCACCTGGCAGGGGGGCGTCCTACACTACGTTTACCGAGACGCGGTCGCCATTCGAGAACCGCTTTGCTCCAACGGTCGTCGGTTCTGCGACAGACGTGACCGGCCCACTGCCACTACAGCTTGCAACATCGATAGACAATGTCTACGACATTGGTTCTCTGCCGGATAATCTCGTTCCGGACTCTGTCCCTTAACGAGATACCCAGCATCGAACGTTCCATTGCTCGCTGAGCGACATGTATTCGGTGAGCCAGCCCGACCGTCATGTTCCACGTCTCGGCACCGTATGTCATTACAGATAGGACGCACTGATTAAAAACCCTGGTCTTAAGACACTGCGGTAGTGGCGACGAGAAGATATGACGCAACTTCCCGAATGCTGCCCAGCCCAGCTGCACTCTTCTGGAAATCTCCCTAACTATGATCTAAGTAAATTCGTACTGGTACAACTTAAGTATACAAATGCATTAACAAGATATAAGATAAAATACAAGATAAAAAAACTACATATATCTAGGAACAAACCTACATGGCAGTGAGACAATTGTCTATAGTAGTTTCGGTCAGTCAAACCTCGCTATTCCCCATGTAACCACTAAGCTTATTATTTATTTATAAATGATGACTGTTAATTAATGCTGACACAGTGAATTGCGTGACAGAACTGATATCAGTCTTATCTCGGTTTAGACAAACGACAGTATTAATTTGAGGCAATTTGTACCTAATCTTATCGGCGATAGAACTTAATCTCCAAGATAACTTGTCACTGTCCGTGTTGTACTAACAAATACTATAGCTTTCTATAGCTATCCCTGTACAAATAAAGGTTCTTAATTTGCTTAACGTTACTTCGGTATCCAAACAAGAACAATCATTTTTTTTATGTGTATGAATAACAAAAAATTTGCATTAATAAATATAAGTACCTAATTCTTAGGGTTTATAATTTTCCAATGAAATAAAAGCTCTTGAACACAACATTTTCAAGGTTTTTCATATTTAGCATTAATACCAAGGTTGTAATAATATTAATCAGATAACATATGCATAATTCGCCGTAGTTCAGTAGTTTGGGGCTTGACTCTGTATCATTGGGTATAGGGTTCAAATCCCGCTTGAGCATGTACCAATGGAAATGAAGTTTAATGAATTTCTTTACACATTTTCATTATAAAAGAAACACTTTTAAAATACATCGAATGCTACGATGAGGGAAAACATCTTAAGGAAACCTACCTTTACCCCGAATAGATAATAGTTAGCACTTATAAATGAGTACTGACTATCTTGGTCAATACGTGATTTCGAGGTGGCCATATAATTACTAACTCCGCGATTGCGGAGATGGAAACCTGATTCTCTGACTACGCTTCAAGGGTAAATAGACCTGTACGTGTTTGTCTTTTGTCTATTACATATACTGCTCAGTCTAAATCATGCTAGGGCAAAAAGCAGATACACCAAGGCAATTCCAATTAAAAAAAAAATTGTTTTCATGAGTACATATAGTTTAAGTATGAAGATATTTTATTTTACTTATCTCCATCACATATGCCTCTTAAATCCGAAAGCAATTAAAAGCATAATCTGCTTGATGAAAACATTCAAATTCATAATGGCGTTCGCCTCTGCAGAGCGATATGCAGCGGATGGAACTCATTCCAACTTAACCAAATATTAACAGCTTTGCTACGATTTCGTTTAAAATGTTGATGAAGCGTTTACTACTGGGGCGGTTGGGTATTTGAAGGAGGTAAATAGGTGTGTTTCTTTTTAATGATTTTGAGATACGTGATATACATAGACACATTAATCACGACATGACACCAGAAGTTACTAAGGTATTAGGAATGTCTGCGTATTATCACAAATAAATATATTGAAGAGTCTTAAACGCTTATCCCAAAACTATTTGTACTACTTGAGTTCTTTGACTCACATTAATTTAAATGCTGTAAATATCTACGTTTCTGTTCATCTCTGTAGATAATTTTTTGCTGTTTATCGTCTATTAAGCGTACTAGCTCTAGAATTTGATTAAATATTAAGCATCTTTTAGTTAAACTGAAATATCAGAAGAGAAAGTGGTCTGTCAGGATCGGGATCGGGGTGCAAATGGGGATCTGTGATCTCTGCCTACCCCTTTACAGGGAATCAGGCGTGATGTGTATGTATGCATATGTATGTATCAGAAAAACGTATTGTTAAACAATGGATTGGCAACCCCTGAATGATATCTGAAATATTTCCAGTTCGAGAGATGTGTATCAAAAAAGAACGTAGGTACTGCATACATTCTCCCTCACAGTCCAATTCTGAGCATTGTTTGAATATTTGATACCGAAATAATTGGAATAGGCTGTGAGGGAACCAACTCGTAAAAATAATGCGAACAACAATGTTTTTGTTACAAACAGACATATGTATATAGCCACAAAAATAATGTTTATAGGTATGGATAGAAAACATTGAATGGAAGTTTGTTATTCGTTTTTGGTTATATGAAGTTACATAAACAATGACGACCATCACCCAAAAAGCGGACATGGCAATGTCTTACAAATACCAAATAACGTTTGATATCTTAAGGCTGATCGGATAGAGTTAATATTGGAAAGCATAACCACCTGAGTGAAAACTTTAAGCTTCTTCATACGTAACAAGTATAGTATGAGATTATCTACCATTCGTATCGTGCTCTTAATAAGGTAGGTACTGCACCTAGTCATCAGATACAAAGAACCTACATCTTTGTCATACCACTTCATAATAATAATAATATTTGGACATCATTACACCAATTGAACTAGCCCCTTGGTAAGTACATTTAGGACTTGTGTTAAGGGTACTAGTCAATGTAAATTTAAGAAATATATACATATTATATATAGATAAATACATATATAGCATATATAATCAACGACCAGACTGGAAAGCAGTAGAAAAGAGTAGTTATTAACTCTGCCTCCACCGGGAATCGAACCCGGGGGATTAGCGTTCAGAACACAAATAACGTCCGACTCCCTGTAGAGGGGTAGACAGAGATCAGGCATCCCCATCTGTCCCGATCTTGTCAAACATTTTCGCTTCATTGACTCTCATACACCTCTTTTGCTATACTAACATGTAACCTTAGCATACATTCTCAACATATCCTGCTGTAGATATGACATTACATGCAGCGGAAACATTTTAATTAAACTCCATCGCACACTATTATTCATTTGAGAACTAATTACTGTCTGTCTCAAGAGGAATGGCGAGTTAATTATGATTTACAGCTACCAACGCCATGTGTATACAAATAGGTGAATAGTATTGGTTCCGGGTTCAATTCCCAGTAGTGTCATAGTTTGTAAACGTTTTAGATTTGGCGTTATAAATATATAAATACATTGTATCCTGGTATATATTTATCCGAAGATAAGGTTAAAGTATTAGAATCGAAAGTTATGATTAAATAAAAATCTTTAGAAGCTAAATATAATCATATACATACATGTATTATAAGGCGACTCTATGACAGAGCGACTTTAGTGAAGATAACGCGTCTCCATTTTTCTGTCGAGCGTGTATGAGGAGGTGTATGAGTATCAATGAAGCTAATGTTTGAAAGGGTTACAGGACGACGAGTGTAAACATTTGTGTTTCTTTGACATTTAATTACTCGCGAAATGATGCCGGGGTTCAAATACGTTGTATGTGTATTATATTGTTAGATTTTGGTTGGTTGTCTGTATCTTGTCCACATTTGAGTTCTTCTCCTTTTACGTTGGAAACTTATAGAGTTGCCATGTAAAATAGTACTCGACATTAACAGAATCACGCATTTTAAATTAAAACAAAATAAAGCAAAAGTTTAGGAAATACATACCTAGGAAACCTCTATATTCCCTGGAAAAAGTAATCAGTGTCTGTACACATCAGTGACATATGTAGAGGCAGGTTTAGTTAACACTGAGTTCCTATTAACCATTACGGTCAACTGTTTACTCAACTTTTGACTACTTGAAGAGAGTGCTTACTGTGAAAGACAAACGAATTCACGAACATTAAGCCTTGCGCGGTAGTCAGAGGTTCAGGTTTCCATCTCCGAAATTGCGGAGATAGTAATTCTTTGGCCACCTCGAACCCACCAGTTGACCATATAGTCAGTACTCAATGTGACAGGTGGTAAGCCATGTCGCCATTTACAAGCACTAACTATTACCTGTTCGGGAACAGGTAGGTTTCCTCACGATGTTTTCCCTCATCGTAGCATTCGGTGCATTTTGCAAGTGTATTTTTATTACGAAAATGTACATAGAAATCCATTAAACTTCATTTCAACCCTGTATCCACTGATACAGAGTCAAGCCCCAAACAACTAAGCTACGTCGAATATATAAAGGTTATATTCTATACATCACGTCTTTACTGTTCAATCTGATCACTAATTGTGTTCATAGAGATACGAGTATTGCGATGACCCTGAATAGAGGTTCTTTTACAAACTGACACCTCCCTGTCCACAATAGTAGAAATAATAATAAAAGTGTCCTTTCGTATTATTTTCCATTCGAACAGTTATTCTGAGCACGTACGCATACCGGTGTCAGTATTCGCCGATGATTTGGGACATCTACGACTTTTATGATTCTAAATGTCAACTTGGCTGAATCCTACGTGTCTCTAGTACAAAAATGGCTCCATTTGAATTGGACTAAATAAAAATATACACTTTGGTGACTTAGGCGAATACAATGATTTATCATATTGTTCGTCATTTTTGCTCATTACATGTTATTGTAAGTTAAAATATAGCAGTAACTTTAAGTTTGCATTTTTGAAACATCATATAATTCCAATCAATTTGAAGTATATAGAGAGGTATAGAAATTAAACCCCTAGTCCCTTAGTCGCCTTCTACGACATGCCGAGATATTGCTGCTAATTAGTATTATTTTTATATCCCAGACTAGCACAGGACATTATGATATCGCAATCCCAATATTAAAGCTAAGTGACCTGGGAGAGATTATATGTATGTCTGTCCTCACTGGAAGCGATTAAAGCTCGTGAATATGTATGTATGTATAGACATTAAAATTTAATGCATTAATCAACCCAACTATTAACTAATGCTTGATAAGACAAAACCAAATAATCCCTATCTCCAATAGCTTACTAAACCAGCAATTTCCATAACACTTGATAGAACAACACTTTAACACATTATTTTAAAAGCAACCCATTATTGCAGAGGGATATAAACACTCGCAGCTAATTGGCAATTATTGCTCCGCACTGATTCCAGATAGTGTTCGGTTAATCACTATGCGAGCATTTGATTGATGCCTGCTCACTCATTCAGTGTCCTTTGTTTGCTTTTACATGCATAAACATATACATTTATATAGAGTTTTATGAATTTAAAATGCAGCCTGTAGTGGCTTGCAATGAGAAAAGCTGTGTTCCATAGTTAGGTGATGTGTCACTAATGTGGAAAACCTTGTGTATTGTATGATAAGTTTAATTTTATAATGTTTTCAGTTCCCGATATATTGTAAATCAAACTGTTCATAATCTGGGTTAAACTAACCCACCCTAAGTCACAAGGCTATGCCCTTTATTAGGGGTTCGCTACATGCACACTAGATATAAGTTTTTACTGAATAAACGTTTTTTTTTACTATACATTCACGTCTTTTATTCCTTTTCGGAGAGGACAGAACCTAAATATAATATCTCCTAGGTCACTAATCAGCATGAATATTGGGGTTTCGATGTCATCATTCTTGTGTTTGCTTTTACATGCATAAACACTCATTTTTAACCTTTAAAATGGTGGGTAGAACAATATGCTGCTAAGTATATCATGCTAGTCAGTCGATCATTAACGCGAAGCTGTTTTAAATACTATGATATACGGATTTGGTTCTGGATTCTTCTCGTTAATAATAGGTAACCATAGACATGTAAAGAGAAAACTTCTAACGTAACACTTCTACGTTGTGAGAAATATATTGAGATACAATAATCTACACATTTCTGTCCTGAATATTTAACAATAAATGAGCGTAATCTAACAATTCTTGCGACTGCTTGGATACAAATACACAAATCGATAATTTAATACACAAATTGTATGAAAAGGTCTATTTATATCCGTTGAGGAATCAAAATTGGCACGGCATCAAAGCCTCAATGGCAACAATAAGCCTAAGCTTAACAAATTCGACACATAAATTAGTGTAATGCCTCCGCCGCTCAGAACACACTCATTAGCAAAGCGGCGGCTGTTTGAGGGCGTTTTGTTAACGTCACGCGTGGCGAGGTATAGCATCCGCCAAACGCTCTTTCGACTCTGTGAATGATGGGCTTCTACGAACAACTAGGTTTTAAAATAAAATAACAAAGAAGTACAGAGAAATTAATGTAAAATAAGGTTAATATTTGAGTGAATTTATATTTATTTAACAAACAAGAAATGAAAATGATATTTACAAACTTAAAATATTTTCAAATTTTAAATTATATATGTGGTTTGAGCGTAGAGTGCCCAATATGCTAATAATGACAGCATATCTAAGTAATAATCAAGGAAATAATTGTAAAAGCCATTAACATATTTCTTGTAGTTGCCGACTAAGTAGAGCGATGAGCTAGCAACTTTAGAAACTGAAATTTCAATTCCTGTACTCATATTTATGCCGTAAGCAAGAGCTTTTACATAATCAGCATTAAAAGTGAACAAGCTTTCTATGATAAACATCTGCCTTCAAAGCTAAAAGCTCTACTTCGTAGTAAGTGCGTGACGAAAGCTCCAATGCAAATCGTGTACTCCGTAAATGGACCCTGTTGAGGCGAAATGATAAATTCGTTGACGGTTTTATTACCATCGAAGCGGTATGGTACGTTCCTCAGTTCTTTTATGCGCCGATCACATTTGTAAGATAACAATTTGTTTCTTTCAGTCGATACGCAAAATAGAAGTATCTACGTTTAAATATGAGAATGATTGTACATACATACACATCACGCCTGATTCCCTGTAGAGTGTTAGGTAGAGATCACGGATCACTATGTGTCCCGATCCTGACCACTTTCGCTTCATTGATACTTATACACATTCAGCGGTTATAGGTAATGATTGTATTAATTAAATAATAACAAGCCTTACAATGATATTAGAATGTCACTTGATTACTTCCCATTCAAATCGCGGCCCATCGCTGCCCCAAATAATAGAAGTAACGCCAGAAAATAAGGTCCTTTCGTAGCCATCAATTTGGCTCGCAACGCAAATTAAGTTTAATACAGCACTTGAGCGCTTTCTTAGCTGAACCAAATTGCTGTGAAGAACATAATAATCGTTGTGAAGCATAAAAGCCTCCACTCTCTCGTAATTATGCTATTGCGTGACCCCCATTATTAGCCTGCGCCGAGCGGATGGCGGCCGAGCCTTTCTTTCATTCCCCGCACTTTGGAGCGAGTTAAAATTTGATTCAAGTTACTTTTTGTTGATACCTGTACTTAGCCAACTTGGAAGTTTGTTTGGTTAATCAATTTAGTTTGAGTTTTAGTCTTCGTTAGTGATGGTTTATGAAGATATTTATTATTCAGTGATTCATTTGTACCGGAAGTTACACGGTAATTGTTATAGATTTGACATCGGTAGAATAATGCAAACTATAAGGTACAGGTTATGAACATTCAAAAATATAATTTCCTATTTGTTACATGGATTACTAATTGCCGAATGCTTATGTTTTTACTTCCATTGTTTAATATTCGACAATCTAAACATAAGCATTGTTATCATACCCTGCGGTAAATTCCAATCGGAATAATTCACGAATATCCGCATTGTTCGTATCAACAAATAGATCATTAAACAATACTCCAATATTAGAATCAGCTACAACGTAAAATTAACTAAACCAATTTCAAGTGAAAAACATTCCATTGAAAAGTTCTAAGCATTGACGAGTCGTTTGTTAGCTTAATGAAAACTGTGATTCACGGTTAAGGGTGGTTTTAGGGCTGACACGAGCCTTTAACGAGCCTCCGGCGCCATCTCGTTATGCCACTTTTACTATCATGGGCTGTTACATGCTCTTGAATTGGCAACTCTTTACTGTACTACGAATAACGACTACGAAACACCACAGAATTCATGTAACCAATTGCGTAGTAATTAAATAAAGTGTTATAATACGCAATAGTCAGTTTTGTGATTTGTATGTTGTATGAATTTACAGATTACTGTACACATAAAAACCTATCAGAATGGGACCTGTTTGTGATGGCATTAATATGGAATTAAGTGGCAAGCTGCCAGCGTAACTCACAATAATGCATTGTGCCTGACATCGTCGCTTGTATTATTCTGGAAAAATATTGCAACTAGTAGCATTCTATTACATAATAAAACAACACAAAACGCCATTACTAGCCGACCATATGTTAATTTACATACATAATTTACAGTCGCTAAAGGTGAAGGAAAACAGCGTGAGGAAACCTGCCTATCCCTCAGGACAGGTAATAGTCAGTGCCTATATACGGCGATACGGTTCACTACCTATCACGTTGGGTGCTGTTTATCTAGTGATACGCGCGCTTCGAATGACCCATACCTAACATTCCTTCAAAATTTCGGAGATGGGCACTCAAGCCTCTGACTACCCCGCCATAATAAAAAAGGGAGAGTGTATACACAAGTCGTGAAGCGTATGTATGCATATGTTAATTTGTATTTTAAGCCAATAATGGTTCGATTTGTCAACGTTTGCAATAAAGCAATTACTTGTTCGTCTGCAAAAAACGCGAACAAAACGCTCGTGAAGAAAGACACGGGGCTAATTGGCAATCATTGGCGGCGCTCCCTGATTGGCCGAGCCGCCGCTCATTACGATGCGATCTCAGCTGATGGATGGCCGCCGACTGTGTTTACCTGCAGGGGCCCAACTCTGCTAATGCGGCTTAGCATAAACGCAGTTCAATATCAGATCAATACTGTGAAGATGGTAGTGGATGGCAAGTGTCTAATTTCACCATTGATAACAGCTAAAGTGTCAAAATACGCTTAAAATATTGTGAAATATGTCACTCTTGCTAATCCACTATCAACTTCACACTATTATTGATCTGATATTGAACTGATATTTTGCTTAAAGCATTAGTGAAGTTGGGTCCCAGGGCTGTTGCGCGACGATTAGTGCATTTATCGATAAACGAACGCGCCCATTAGCACTTTGTACTGCCTTTTATAATAGACTTGCAAATGCATTATGATTGCTAGTCTTTACAGGGTAATAAAGGGTGCTGTGATTATCTACGAACATTATTATGCGCAATCGCATAGTAGTTAATGACTACAAATATTCACCAAACAGTCAGCACCCAACGTAAAGTGAAGTGAAAGGTAACGATTGCTCGAATGTTTTAATATTTACAAAGATGAACTTTAGCTTTTGAACACCCCGAAAGGATTAACATTCGTAAAGCGAATAAAATTTTCCATTGAGCTAAGAAAAGCAAACGTTCACACAGTGTCCAGTGGATGTGGCGCCTTGTAAATATTGGAGCCGCGACAGAAATCAACCCTCAGACTTATGAGGGTTAGGATGTGGCTTGACGAGGGTCTCAGAGAAATTTGTTTCACAAGTATTTAGTTCACAGATGACAAGTTGAAGATTTGTTTGCTTTTGAAATGTTTGCTTATTTAGGCGAAGTGGCGAAAGTTTTTGCTTCTTAATATAAAAGTGTGCATCTGGATTGAGGGCCCATTTTTCAAATATTGGACAATCGGAATGAAACTCACAGAGCATTTAGTAAAGAATTAGTAAAAGCTATAGCATCTATTCTTAAATTTCTTAAACTTGAAACAAAAAAGTTATTGTCAAAAAACTGTGGCCCTCAATCCAGATGCCACCATTTTCTAGATCTAGGAAAGTACGAATCCTGGGATAATGCTGTTTATTCGAGGATTTAGTAAAGAATTTCTTAAATAAATTAAGAAAATTTCAAATCTCAAAAATGCGTTAAATATAGGTTTAAGGCGATTTTGCTATGGCCCTCAGTTCAGAGCTCTCAGACTTTTGGAATCATCAAAAAATGAACATTTCTATACAAAAAGACTAATGTAACTTATATTATCTTGAAGCTCAATGGCTCAATGAATTAGTAATGAAGAAATAACGATAGAAAAGCGAATAGTTTAAGAGAAAATGAAATTTGAATTTTCATCTGACGTACAAACTGAGAGCCCTAAACTTTCGGCGATATTGACTAAACTAAGCCATCTACACTAGCGTACATAAGGATGACTAATTTTACTATTTTTTACTAAATCCGTGCAATATTTACATGCCTCTAAATATCACACTTTAAGAGGAAAATGAATTTGATTATTTATATAGGAGAAATTTCTGTAGGGTGACTATGTTATGTGTAAATATAAAAAAGTATTCGACGTCCCGAACCAAATACAAAGATACATATGAACCAAAGTAGCTAGGATTGGAGGTTAAATTGCCTACGCAAAGTCATCAAACACTTATCTATGGTGGAGATAGTGACCAGTCCGTTTGAAAGTAGAATCAGTACAATAACTTTTTTGTTTCAAGTTTAAGAAATTTAAGAATAGATGCTATAGCTTTTACTAATTCTTTACTAAATGCTCTGTGAGTTTCATTCCGATTGTCCAATATTTGAAAAATGGGCCCTCAATCCAGATGCACACTTTTTTAAGATGTTGGCTATTAATGTTATGAATATGCCCCTGGCTGTCCAAATCTTATTTCTTCAAAATATTGGTATAGTAAGAACAATACTATACCAATAGTTTTGCCTACAGAATATAAAAAAATGCGCATAATTTATATCTTTTGGAATTAACTTAAAGTCGGAATTTGTATTAAAATCGAATACCAAAAATAGGTAAATTGAGTACCCCTTGTACAATATATTAAAATTTCTAAAAGGCAGATAATCTCGAACTTTTAACCCCAGACTAACACGGGCTTCAAGACCAGTAGATAGTATCAATATATTTATCCATACAGCTGTTGGGAGTCTTTGGGCACTTAGTATTCCACTCACGTATGAAAACCGATGTCGTCTAAGCCTAAATCAGGGCTTCTGCGGGATTACAATTTGGAATACTGGAATGGCTGAACGTAAGTGAGGCAATAAAACTGCGATGTCATGAATATGACAAAAGATGTAGATGTTTTACGTGGTGGCCTAGCAACTATTTTAGTTGTGTTTGAATTAAGAAACATTTACTTCGCGTACATAAAAATATGCCTTTTATCCCTTTTGGTGTCTCTATTAATATTGAAGCAAAATTATATTGAGCATAAGGACCTTGCTCGCTACTAACCCATATCAGGAAAATCGGCAGCTAGCAGCATTATAATGATTTCCTACTCTAACACAGTGTGTTTCCTTGTCGCAACTACGGTTTCGAATATAAATTATAGGCACTATTTACATTAATTCCTATTACACCAAGTTGGATAAATAGACAACGAATGGTTTGTATTCTAAATATACATGTTAATACTTTTATAACCTTCTGAAATTGTTCTCGTTAGTTATATAGATTTCTAACATCCGTTTGAAAACACATGCTTACCTATGGTATCAGCAGATGGAGCAATTGTAGCTAGAAATCGTACCTAAACCTAGGAGAAAATTGTTTTGTTCCGTGAATTTCTCGGCATATTCCGATGCAAACCAAATACTGGTCAAACGGTTCTATTCCCTCTTCTCAGTAAGTTACGAATAGTGGAGATTCAGGGACTAAATCTACTGTTCTAACACGATTGAATCAATATTACGATATTTTAAATTTACCTGTTGAAAAAGTTATATAATATGCTATTAGTATCCACTGTGTAAGACTATAAATTTTGTAACGTTTACATTCATCGAATAAAGAGCGTGTTGCGTACATAATATGAATGTTTCATATAACAACACAGACGGATACGTAATACAGAGATATTGAATTTAATTATATATCGTGTAAATTTCTCTGTCTATCACATTATCTATTTCCAATATTCTGAAAGCACTTTAATTTTATAGATGCCCAAATAACCATAACTAAAATACATACATACATATCACGCCTGATTCCATGTAGAGGGGCAAGCAGAGATTACGGATCCCCATTTGTCCCTATCCTGACATACTACTTTCGCTTCATTGACACTCATACACAGTTGGCGGTTATAGTTACTCCTACCGGTACCCTTTTTTAATACAGCGTCTATCTGACTGACATATGTGTTATTGGGCCGGCCCCTACGAAACCGCCATTCCACTTCACTCATAAATAATAAACATAAATAAAATATGTCCAAATAATCCGTAGTTATTACACCTTACAAGCTAAAAGTGACTGAAAGGTTGAAAGTCCTAACATTACATACACCGCTCACGATGCTATCACGACTCAACTTACATTAGCTTTAAATTTTTACACGAACAAATAAATATAAGTTATTCCAGTACAGATAGCAGAGTTAACCTTCTCCGATGATAGGATAACTGGAACACCGTCTGACGTTAATTAATCTTGCTATAACGAAGACAGTTTGTCAATTCCATAGACGCGCTATTGTAGTTGAGTTCAATTTTCGAATCCAACTGAGAAATAAACGGTTAAAGTAGGGAAATGTTAAACATGATACAGAAGTAGATATAAACACGTGTTTTAATATTTTGCTAGTTTTGAAACGCCCTTTACGCGTCTTTAAAACATTTGCTTTCGTCAAAATCAAAAAGCTGGTAATAAGTCAATCAAAGTGATCAATCTTTTATGTAATTCATCTAAAACATCAAATAATGCAAACACATTTTTCGCAAATAATTCCAATATAATTGCAATAATACCAATAATCAAAAAAGTTGACCTAGTCAGTTCGCTTTTGACTAACTAAAACGTTTTTTTAGGTTTTTCACTACGAAATACTGGTACATGTCATAAATAGTGTATCCACAATACGTAAAGAAAAGACGGCCCCACTATAAGTTGGCTTCAAAAAGGGAACAAATATCCAATTTTGTCAATAAAACGATTTATCAAAGCCGGTATTAGACTCATAAATTTATATCGTCCGCATTATATCAAAAGGGATCTATTGTCATGCCAAGTTTAGCATAACGTATCAAACACAACATAAAGAGAGTTTATCTTTTTGTGGGAAGGCCTTTGTGGTGCGTATTCCCAATTTAGTTTTGATCGAACGAGCGATGTATGTTTTATGCGCGGATTACGTGCCGCGTCCCTCGGGAATTTGCGTACAGGCGCAGTTGGCGACATTGAGCCCTCTTACACCAGTTAGTAAAAACGTGACACTGATACTGTTGTATCCATGTGTAAGCGTTGTTATGTTTGGAAGGGCTGGGTTAGGCTTCTTCAAATGTGTATATATGATTTCAATGTCAGGCACAGAACTACGTGTGTTTTTTCTTTAAATTTGTGATGTGTTAAATCAGAAGTGCTGTTTAATTTATTGCCAGTAATCATGCACAAAAAAGTAGGGCACTTTCCCATTATGTTTTCAAACGTTATGAATTGAGATTGAGAGGAAATATTGCAACACCGGTGAATAGCGAGACTTCATTCCACCACTATCACAATAAAACAGAACATAATAACGGAGAGCACTTATTAATTAACCTTTGTCTGCGCATTAAAGTTCGCAACTCGAAGATATTTGAGCAGTCCTCCGGGAAATCATTTTGGAAACAACAATTGCAGGAAACTTGAATCCGCGGCTCAGGCATCCGCAGCCGGCGCCGTATCTCTGCGCCAAGGTGGGCCCTAATTGGTTAAACTCAACTCGGTGCATGCAAACAATTTTAACTCGCTGTCAAGGCTCCTAACTAGTTTTAAGTCCATGTTATATTCATATCGCAGCATGAGAAGTTCGCAGGCGCCGCGCACTTTGTAGATACTGTTAATAAATTTTGTTACCTGGAATAAGCAGAAGTTACACGCAGGGATCCTTAGCTGGAACTTGTTATTAGAACTAAACGTGGTGCTACGAGCTGTTATTGCAAGACATAAGTAAAGTGTAAAGGTTGTTTCTGAGTGTTTATTTAAGTTAAGTTTTCGGTTCCACCGGTACACATTAATACTAGAAATGTACAAACACTTAGGTTTCTTAATATTTTAAAGTTATCTAGATGCCTACTCTATCTTTCCCCCTTTACAGAGGTACAGCATTCTTTTATTTTTTACTAAGAAAAGATTTCTATAGGCAAATGGTTTATACGGGACAAATCCTGGTACTGTAACGGGCAATAACTCAACAAATGAACTCTTTCATTTTATCTATGGAAGAAATCAAGCACTACTTTCACAGCGCACAATGTAAGTGATTGAACTAAGTACAATGGTAAAAGTCTAGGAACAATTTGGCGTTCGCGGGGCCCATTATTGTGACAAATTCAATGGACGTGCCACTCGGCTGACTCTCCGCCCCGTGATGGATGGCCGCCATTTTAAGTTTCGGTCACGGAAGGTCCCATTTCCTGTAACAGATTGAACCCCAAAAAATTGGTTTAATTTAGTGATTAAGGTTGAATGACCCGCACTGAAAGTAGTATGGGTACATCAACCTTTGATGTGAATAATAGACAATAATGAGATTTTACTATTGCTTTGTTTTACTTCTAAACGGGTAACTTAAGAAAGATACTGAGCTATAAAAGTCTAACTTACTTCAATGTGAATATAATTAAATTACATATCGACTCCTAATTCAGACCACCCCTTAGCCAACAAAAGCCGTGATGTGCATCCACGTACCCCATACAACAGTCCTACACTGTAACGTGATTAACCAGGGTCGAGTGTTTGCATCGGCTCTCAGCTGTTTATTTTTAAAGGGGGCTTCTCACTGCCGTGGCCTAATCAAACATGTCGAACACCATCCGATTTCCCGGAACCATGCTCTATGTGTGTTTGTAGGTCAGACTGGTATGGGATTAATTGTGTGTTAGATGCAGCTAAGCTTGGGTCATAATAGACTTCTAAGAATAATGATATACTGTTTTACCTGATTTTAGACTCATGCTTATCTGGAGCGTAAATAATACTAACTATGTTGTTGGAAAGTAATGCAAGAGGAGTATTTTATTTTTGTACATTGAGTTTCTCAATGGTGATTGTGAACTGTTATTTTAGTCAATTATATTAACACTTTGCTATCATACGCTAAACCAATTATTATATATAGGAGGCTCTTAGATAAATAAATTTAGTATTGTAATTACCGCGCTATGGTTAGGACATAGGACTAACTTAATTTCAAAGTAAAGCAAAATGTTAGTATTACTGTCAAATAATCAACTCAGTCTCTCAATTGCAAATTACTTGTCAAGTAACATAGCATAGCATGTAGTACAAATTCACTAAACAACCAGACCAACCAAATTCAAGAACATTTTCTTCATAACTAAATACTAATAAAACTCAACTTCGCTCACACTTACTCGTGTAATAGTGAAATGGAATAACAAAAGAGCGTTTAGTTACCCATGTACCCGCTGCGGCGCCGCAGTGGAACAGAGAGCGAGGGACAACTTCCAATGTTATCTAGATGATAATTGCTCACTAAACGTTCTTAAGAAAGAACTGCTTACACGAGGAGATATTGTGAGTTTTAAATATTATACGTTTGACGTATATTTGATGTAGTAACTAAAAAGATTTTTTGTAAATTATTTTAATGTTAGAATCAATGACGGCAGATCGATGAAACTTGAAAAATGAAAACTGACAGGAAAAAGCTCTCATAAATATGTATTTGTGCGTGTTTGGGTCTCAACCATCTGCATTTTCGTTGTGCCTGCGGATTAATACTACCTGAAAGAATCCTCTTTTACCAATCTTTGTCCGCCTTGGTTCATCTGGTTGTAAGGAGCATCCCTTTTTTAAGTTCTTATGAAGGACATAAGTATCTATGTATCTCTATTTGGAACCAAATAGCAGTTAATTGGCAATGTAACTACATACCTCATCAATTGAAATTCTACAGAATAACAGCTAGTACATACATACTCAGGGCTCAAACATACATAATATACTTCCTCTACACTTACACTCACATATACTGCAAGCTCTCTAAGCATTGAATAGCGGAGGCGCCTGAGTTCCCCGCTCCCACTCCGGAGTGCAAATGACTAATGAACTTGCCCAACTCCGACATGATGCATACTAGTTAAATACTTCTGATCTGGCTAATAGTTCCGCCAACAACTTATTAACTTCCATCTCGATATTGGACAAGGGAGCTCCTCCGAGAATTGCTTATTAGTTTGCTATTACATGTTATGAGCAGGTATAATGGGGTCATTTTAGTTGACTCGAGAGCTTTGCTACTCAGAATATTGCTATTTTCTTCTTGGCTCGACGTAAGAGATAATTTATTGTTAGGTAGTTTGAGTGGAAATACATAATAAGAATATTAGAGAAGAATTAGCAAGATCTTTTAATATTTATAATAGATTAAACTAACTATCTGGTCAACACGTTGGTTCGAGGTAGCCTTAGAATTACTACTTACGCGATTACGGAGATGGACACCTGAACCTCTGACTACCCCGCATGGGTTAATGGTCGTGAACGCGATTGTCTTTTTCTGTATAATTATTAAGATAAAAGTTACATGATATAACACATAACTAGGTTATATAATACATATTTTACACATTATCAACCTTCTTACTACCCCAAAAGGGTAAGCAGTCGTAACGCATGCCCAATTTCAACCAGTTAGAAAGTTTGGCTGCACTTCGTAACGGGTTCGTGCCCAAATTTCGAAGGCAAACAAATCCCAAAGTATATTCGATACAAGTTCAGTAAAATACTTTCACGTTCAAAGTTAACTGAAGTTGCAGTGCCAGTACAGTTGGAAACTAACCGGTTTCCAAATGGGTCGTTTCATATCATAGCACATGCTTTATGACTAATTGTAATATATACTATATAGCTATTAGTGTTGTGGTGTAGTAAGAGACTTGAATTTGATATGCTGATGATTTTCATCTAAGATATTTATATTCTTATGGATCAGAAGAGTTTTGATTTAAAAAAAATAGAAACTACAACATACAGAAATATTTAATAATGAAATAATTAACAATTCAAAACGAGATAGCAATAGACCGAAACCGAGAGCTAATAAAGACACGTCCACCACGTCCGGAAGCCAGCGCCAAAGAGGGCGCATCTCTGCCACCCTTCCGCCGCCTGCGCACATCCCCTTTTTCCCCTTCCTCATACGACGTCACTACCGGTGGTCCCAGCTTGAGGGCTTAGAGAAGGGGAAACCTATAAGACGGCCGTTCCTGATGGCTGAACGTCCCCGTCAGCATGATTTCTTACAGCTTCTAAGGCTCCTCATTATTGTCATCTGAAGCAACATCGTCATCTATAACACACCATGTTACAAAATTTAAAACAACTAATATCATTGAAAAGTTGATGTTTAGCTGTCTACTATAACCAGACCACAAGCGTGCACTCAAGCAATCAAGTTACCATAGGCAGCCCCCACTACAAGCATAGGTAAACAACAATATCTCAGGCACTATCTAATGGCAGAGCCCCGGATCTCAGCCATCGGACGGTGACGTCATATTATTACAGTTCACAATATTGCTACCCAGCAACCACCATCGGGGTTCCGGATATCAATATTGGAAACCAGTAGCCACTTTCGGGGCTAGCAGGCCACTATCGGGGCCAAAGTGAAGCCACTATCGGGGCCAAAGTGAAGCCACTATCGGGGCCAAAGTGAAGCCACTATCGGGGCCAAAGTGAAGCCACTATCGGGGCTAGCAGGCCACTATCGGGGCCAAAGTGAAGCCACTATCGGGGCTAAAGGGCCACTGTCGGGGCCTTTCAGTAACCACGATGTCAGGGTCACGTAATAAAAACTCACCGATCCCGAAGAATGCTTCACACGCGTCCGGGGTCCACTCGCCGCGCCATTGAACCATATGCTCCGAGGCGCTCTGTGTCTTCTTCCCGTAAGACCCAGCCAGTAATTCAAGCTCGTAGCGGTGATGCGGCAGAGCACGTACGACCTTGTAGGGGCCGCGCATACCAGAGTCGAGCTTCCCGGTACTTTGTGTACCTTTGCTAACAAAAACGTAGCTACCAACAGTAAAAGTGCGCGGTTGCCGGCGACCTTCATTTACGTAGGCGTCTTGTCGTCGTTGATTAGTAGCGAGTAGATCCGCAGCTTGCTGACGTCTCAATGTCACAAGAGCCTCACGATTTGGATTGGGGTTGTCCAGCGCGACATCTCGCACCAGAGATCTCAGGATGGGTGTGGTTCCCTCAACGCCGATTAGAAGTTGCATGGCTGATGTACGTGTCGTTGCGTGCTTAGTAATGTTTAAAGTTAACTGTACTTTCCATAGAACATCAGACCAAGAGGCGCCCTTGTTATTTACCTCTATACGCAACATATTTAGAACGGTTCTGCAGTAACGTTCAACCTGGCCATTTTCTCTATGCATACCAGGTGTGATATAGTGTATCGAACACCCTAGCCCAGAGACCCAGCTTTGGAATGACGTGCTTTCGAACATCCTGCCCCTATCGCACACGATGGTAGTCGGTGTGCCAAACAACGAAACAGCATTAATAAAAACGCGCTTCAATTCATCGGTATCTTGTCTATACAGTGAGTATAACAAACAGTACTTGGAAAACGAATCAACTATAATTAGCACGTATTTAAAGCCGTTAGATTCAGTGAGAGGCCCAAGGACGTCAGTGTGGACCACTGAGAACGGAACGTCAGGTTTTGTCCAGGATTCAATAGGTTGGCTAGGCGCTCTAGGAACTTTCTTATGTGCTAGGCAAACGATACAATGACCGATATATTTTCTTACAAACGGTCTTATTCCTGGGAACCAAAAGTGGCGGAGAATCAACTCGGTGGTCTTATCTACCCCTATGTGATCGTGATCGTCGTGAAAGACTCTAAGTAAGCTAAGTCTTTGCCCTTTCGGTATAAAACAGAGGGAACGAGTTTCCTCACCGGTGGGAGTGAATTTGTAATATAATAAATCATTTTTAACAAAAAATCTAGTAGAATCTAATTGACCTTCCCTTAACTTATCTATTAAACTCTGCGTTTCAGAGTCTGCTGTTTGAGCGATTTTGGCCCAATTACGCGCATTCTGAATTTGGAACACGTTAGCGGGCTGCCGGCTAAGAAAGTCCGCATGTTGCATAAGACAACCCTTACGGTATTCCAAAGTGAATTGGAAGTCCTGCATGTAGACCCACCAGCGCGCCACTCGCGGCAACAAGTCCTTTTTGCGTTCGGTTAATTTAAGTGAGTTACAATCTGTGACAATTTTGAATTTAATTCCGATTAAGTAATGCCGATAATGTTGTAGAGCACGGACAATCGCTAAGGTCTCGAGTTCGTAGCTGTGGTAGCGCGCTTCGGCGCCCTGCGTAGACTTGCTGTAGTAGCCGACAACTCGCTTACGCCTTTCCGGGTGTTCTTGAAGTAAAATAGCACCGAAACCTATCGCGCTCGCGTCCGTATGCAATTCGGTTGGAAAATTGGGATTAAAAATCGCTAAAACGGGCTCCTCAGTAAGGCACTTAATAATATAGTCGCGTGCAGAGTCTTGCTCTACACCCCATTGAAATGGAACACCTTTTCTAAGTAGTTTGGAAACAGGAGAAGTTTTAGAGGCATACCCTGGGATATACCGGCGAAAGTATCCCGCTAACCCCAGAAACTGGCGAACTTCTCGTACATTAGTAGGCTTTGGAGATTTTAGTAAAGCCTCTGTCTTACTAGGGCTCGGCCGTACCTGACCGTGACCAATCAATCGCCCCAAATATTCTAATTCCGTATCGAGAAATATACATTTCTTTAGGTTTACTGAAAACCCAGCGGCGGTTAGGGTTTTCAGTACCTCACGCAACGTATCTAACCCTTCATCAACAGAATCGGACATAATCAAAACGTCGTCTATATAGGTAAGTACCTTACCGGTATCCATCAAGTGCTTTAGGGTTTTAGTGATAATTCTCTGATATACAATTGGAGCATTAGCAAGCCCATAGGGCATTTTCAAGTATTCGTAATGCCCCTCAGGCGTTACGAAAGCAGTCTTACTAATTGAATTATCCCTCATGGGCACCTGATGGAAACCGGTGGCCATATCCAGGCTGGTAAAATACTTGTGAATTCCGAGTCTGTCGATGTGATCGTCGATCAGCGGGAGCGGGAACCGTTCTTTCACCGTGATCGCATTCAAGGCCCTGTAATCTACGCACATCCTATCATCCCCGTTTTTCTTTTTAACGAGGATTATGGGACTTGCGTAGTCCGACTGAGATTCACGAATGATGCCTTTACTCAATAAGTCTTCAATTATTCCGCGGACCCTGACTTTTTCATCAGCCGAAAGTTTATAAGGGCGATAATTTATAGGAGTGTCACTACTAAGACGAATCTCCATGCTCCCTGTGTTGACGGTAGAAGTTGCCGTGCCCGTTGTAAAAGTACTCGAAAATTCATTTATTAATTTTAATAAACGCTCTCTATTTGCACCGAGTAACGGGGTTTTGGTTATTATAGTTTCCGCCGTCGACACAGTGAGCACCCCATCGACTCTAATTAACCGTTGGGAATCATTAGTACGTATATATGTAACTCCGCGACGATTAAGAACATCAGTGCCAATTAGTACCGGCGCCTGAAAACACCCTGAAGGTACAACGTACAGATCTACCTCCAAAGATAACTCGGGAAATTCAATGACTGTGCGAACATAAGATGTTGACTCTAGGTCTTGATTGCCTATACCTCGCAGTCGACGATATGTAGGCAGTCTATTTAAATTAAGATACTTCAAAACGGATTCAGAAATTAGAGAAATATCGGAGCCGGAATCTACTAAAATATCAATGGGTAGTTTTTGAATAACCGCGGGTATTACGTTGTTTCGGCTACTGTCGACTCCGAGCAAAAATTTACATTACTAGTCGCAGCACTCTTATTAGTCTTTGATTCGATACGCTCCTTAACAAAACATTGATCTACAAGATGACCAATCTTTTTGCAGTAAGTGCATGTCCTAACAGGCTTTGGATCCGGCTTGCAATTGGAAAATTGTTGGTGTGTAACCGAGGACGTTGGTACTTGAGAATTCAACGAATTAGTTTGACTTCTCGGCCTTTTAGGGCAGTAAATTTGCTT
Organism: Leucoptera coffeella; assembly: GCA_030578115.1. Taxonomy (NCBI): domain Eukaryota; kingdom Metazoa; phylum Arthropoda; class Insecta; order Lepidoptera; family Lyonetiidae; genus Leucoptera; species Leucoptera coffeella. The sequence goes on from JAMBLF010000479.1 coordinate 152,501, forward strand.
ATGCCCAATATCCCCGCACGCATGGCACGTCAACCGATCGTATTTAGGAGGTACGCGTTTGCGCAAATTTGAAAAACCAGCGTTGGACGGGTGAAAAGAATTGTTGGTAGCAATGGGGGTATTTTTAGATTTAATGTAAACGGATAAAAAATCGACTAAATCTTTCGATTCCAGCTTAGCATTCGTAGCTGTGGCCCTTACATGGGGATCGGTAATGCCACGAATCACTATAGCAGCTTTCAGCTCGTCTGAAAGCCCCCTAACAATACCCAATCTCAGGAGAGACTTTCGAGCGTATTCTGCGTACGTGGCGAACTTATTAGAATTCGTACTCATTACATCATATAACACAGTGGCCGTATCTATCTCACGCGGACATAAAGATCGAAATTCAACTTTAAAATTTGACCACGATCGATCATTTGTCACCCAATCATTCAACCAAGACCTTGCATCGCCACGTAAGCAGCCGCCTATACGCCCCAAGCACTCCCGATCATCCCAGTGACTTAGCTCACGGCCGCGGTCGACCTCAGCACACCAAACGTCAAAATCATGCACGCTGGGATCGAAATTAGAAATATAATAATTCTTAGATCTTACTTTAAACAATGATGATAGTGCACCAACAATCATGTCCGCCGCATTGTCCTCGCGCGACGGCCCAACGTCAGGTGTGGTATGCGTCGCGACGCTGGCAGCGGGAACCTCTGTAGCCCCCGAAGTGGGCCGCTGAGGCGTGGGGCTTCTGGCGCAAGGACGAGAGGGACTCGGCGTTCGACCTTGCCCCATTGGCAATTGGCGCTCGAGAGCATCTAATCTACATAATACTCTATCTAACGGATCGCGACGCGGGCTATCTCGTTGATTAGAAGAAACATCGCGACGCCTCCGCGAATAATCAACACTCGGTGACCTACTACGACGTCCCCTATTATTTCTACGAGATCGAGTTTGTCGTCGCGACTGAGTATTGCGCACTCGTAAGTCGTAGGAACTATCACGACCCTTGCGGCCGCCACGCTCCGCACTTTCTCCACGCCGCGATCGTGACTCACGTCCCGACATAGCTATTAGAAATTACGTAGTAAGCACACGCGCTTACTTTACTGTAAGTTACACAAATATCACTACACCTAATCACACGAATATCTAATCCACTATTCACAAGAAAGAAAAAGCAACGAAAAATTTTATTTTTAAAGATGGCGAACGATTAAACCGCGTGTGAATCCCACTTCTGATCTTATGGATCAGAAGAGTTTTGATTTAAAAAAAATAGAAACTACAACATACAGAAATATTTAATAATGAAATAATTAACAATTCAAAACGAGATAGCAATAGACCGAAACCGAGAGCTAATAAAGACACGTCCACCACGTCCGGAAGCCAGCGCCAAAGAGGGCGCATCTCTGCCACCCTTCCGCCGCCTGCGCACATCCCCTTTTTCCCCTTCCTCATACGACGTCACTACCGGTGGTCCCAGCTTGAGGGCTTAGAGAAGGGGAAACCTATAAGAATATATTTATTTATCCATACCGGTAGCTGTTATCTGCGGAGAATGCAACTGTGTTATATTCTTTTATCTTATTTTATCATGTACAGAACGTTGGAGCCTCCTCTTACGAGTATATCTAAGCTGGTCGTGATAACATTAATATGGAAAATCGGTGCTTAATATTTCAGTCTATTAACTTGTTAGATTTCATTTACACATTAAGTGACCTCTTCTCAGTGAAAGATTAAATTAACTATTCTTTCAACGTTCGATACTAAGCAAGATATTGACGTCTACTAGACAAAAGTTCTAATGAACGTGCTGTGTGGCAACTTTTGCGTTGTGAATTTATTTGCAACAGTCTAAGTGGCTCGTTGGAGGCGGCAGTGGCGGCGCAATCAAATTACGGGGCCTTAGTCAACCGAGCAAAATGGAAAAATAACAAAGTTCAAGGAATTTTATTAAGGGGCGGTTTGTTTAAGTAGCGTTCGCGGCGTACCTCGCGAATTTGTAGTCGGAAGTATGATATTAATGTTTAGAAAGATTTTTAACTGATTCAACTAATCCGTGACCTGTGATTGCTTTAAATGTATCCATACATGGAAGCTTATATACAAAACATCAGTTAAATGGGGAAGAAAGTATAGAGGTACATATGTAATAATATCGCATATCTTCCGAGAAATTATATTCCTGTCTCATAACCCAAACTAACGTGGTAGCCGATCGCCCAATAGTTTCTATTTATACCTAGTTCCTTAGTCTCACATTTTTCAGATACAGAAGACACTTAATAGCAGTATATCTACGTCCCAAACTAGCAAAGGATGCACAATTACAACACTCATGACAAACGGCTTCAGTATTTCACGTCCTACCTTTCCCGGATGAGTTTCCCTCCGTTTTTATCTCGAAGCATAATTACACCAAGATTTCAGTCGGGTTTCACTAGGATTTCTAATTGTGTCATTTGTTTGTTTCATTGTGGTCTGAGACTGGAACAGAACGTAACCAGTTTCTATTTATGTAATATGGTTCTTGGAATAGATAATAGTCAGTGTCTGGGCAAGGCGACGTGGCTTGTTTGTTCGTAAGGTATTATGATTATACGACCTTATAAACGTTTACGGTAATTCTAAATATACTCTACGATTACTGTTATAAGTTTTCCATGCAAAGCTGCAGGTAAACGTTCGTTCGAAAATAATTCAGAGATTCTTTTGCAATGGCAAAATCGGCTGGAATTATGGAACAAAATGAATTGTTTAGAACGTTTTTAAAATTCAGGCCAGCTTTATTCGGCTTATCCTTACTTTTTAGCTTTTTCAAAAAATGTTGAGGTATTTTTAAAAGCGTCTAAAGAAGCCTACATAAAGGCTAAATGAAAATATTTATTCATAATCTTTCGCCACACTAAGGGTTATTAAGACCACATTAACATACTTACGCGTTACGACATTTAAATTTGTTAAAGTTACGAGAATAAGGTTGACAAAAATGATTTCCTACAATAATCACATACATATCTTTCTTTATTTAGTAGAGGTTCATTCAATAGCTCTATTTATAATGAAAGCTCATAGTATTCAGGCTCTAGTGATCACCGTCGTCACTATGAAGGTGTTTAAAAGCACTGAAATCCGACGTTTAGCCATAAGTGGTGATTCGTTCGTCGTTTGTAAATTCGTAATGTCACCTATATAATTAGTAGGTAAGATATCACACGAAGTAACCTGCCTGACCAGCAACTCGAGATCATTCCGGTTTTTATTCATCCATATTCTGACCATAGAGAACTGTTTCAAAGCACCTACACGTGTTATTTGAATAGCCTAAAATCAGCAATGTTAAAGCGGCCAACGCGCATTGAGCCATTACTTGACCACATGTTTAACTTGTTATTTGCTGCCTCATTTACGGGCGCTGTTTCCCACACTCATTGCGTTTATGGTCGTACAATAGTGGCATAATTAAACGGCTCGAATGAGCGGGACATTTGCAGTAAACTGTTTGCTGAGTAGCCATTGAGTGGCTTCAATTGCAACGGATTAACTAGCCGACGCTAATAGCTTTATTTGTCAACTGAACTGGTTTGACGACAACCGTAGCATAGAATCGTAGTTCATCATCATTATCATTGATTCATGGGAATCATTACAAATACATAGTGATTCGTTTAAAAGAAATGAAGTCACATCAAGTCCTTTTGTACAAAGTATATCTTTGGGGGAATATATGTATATGATAATGTCTTACCTGTGCACATTCTTTAGAAAGTATAGTCTTTTAGTCAATCTTAAAATATTAACCTATGTACAATAGTGTCAATAAGAAATCAAACTAACAAGTAAATCATTCTTACAATTTATTTATAATGAAGTCTCAAAATAGGCAAATAATGTCCCAATACTCAGTCTTCGAGAATTATGGACGTACATATCCACATTACTTTTGTTGGCAAAAGCATGTAATAAATAACTAATTGTCCCAATGTATCTCTGAAGCCCGTTAAAAGGGCAAAGTCCGTTGCGTCGAAAGGCGGTGGCCTAAGTGAGCTATGGCTTGTTTATTTTATTTATAGGGCATTACGCTGTCAAGCCACTGAGCTCCTAGTTGCTGCAAAATAGGGAAGGGAATTTATGACAGGGTACGTAGTGCCAGTCGCTGGTAGAGCCTTTCTACTCGGAATATCATATGGAGATGACTGAGAGACTTGAGGTGGTTGAATCTTTTAGGTGATGGGCTAACATAATGTCACTTTCCATACTTTTACATAATTCTAATAGAAATTATAAAGATGACCAAGGAAATGGTATATTCAAAGTTCAAATAAATGCTTGCAGTTAATTTGTGTGAATATAATATCATATGTGAACGAATAAGTTGTTTAACAAGTATAATATATATAAGTCATTACGAGATGAAATTTTGTTTTCATTAATGTTTTTTATACAAATAATATACTATACGCATTAAAATCAGGAACTTTAAAACCAAAAGAAGATTACATTGCAAAACTACTCTGCCAACCAACCAATACCGCTTTTAAAGGATTACGTTTAAATAAATTCGCAGCACAATGCCACAGTCGGTTATTTCAGAATCTGTTAACTTAGTAAGTCGTTGACAAAGACAAAGGCAACGAGACTCGAATAGAAGAATGGGAATTATGCTATGTTTTACTCAGAATGATGTACCTGCTCTGCTTTAGACGTAATTGTGTAAAGAATTTAGCTTTATGCAACAGAATTGTAGTGGTGAGAAAGACATGTCAGTTTGTTATTAGATATTGAAATAATGGAAGAAAGGATTTGAAAATCCGAGGTTTTGGGTTTGAACCTTCCTGAAACATGTATATTTACAAATATGACATAATTACCTAAGTATATCAGTTGTAAATTTGCTTCCACAAAGGCTATCGGCAATAGTATATGTTAATTATCTGATGAGTATAGAGATTTGTCTATTGATTATTCTCACAGCAAATAGGAAAGTACTCATATAAATTAATGATCGTTATGACCTTATAAGCATTTTGACTTATGTTCCATTTCATTAAGTAACTGTATAGATAAAGTACAATTGTAAACTGTTTTATGAATAAATAAATAATGATTACTATCGATATACATTTCATACTTAACTGATATACATCACTTTTACTCCTATAGTCGCCTCTTAAGACATATCACGAGAAAGGTCGTACAAGTCCCAGCCGATAATGAAATACGCAAAGTTGTTGTAGCCTTTGAATATATCTGTGCAAGTTTGGACACAAATAGTCCATTACAAAGGCGCCGTTGTGCGAAATGAGCTCTTTATTAGTTGTCTAAGGAGGAAACGCTTGCGGTATTTAAACTTGCTAATCAGAAACTACTTGGACAAACTCCAATCCTTTTTGGACAAGAATTTCATTAGGGGCTTGTAAGTGTAAAAGTTTTTGCTTCTTTAACCGTGCTTTAAGGACAAGGAATGTTAATTGGTGTTAAAAGAAATACTAAAAGTCAAGTATATTAATGAAACTAAATTGGTGAATATCACTTTTTAATGAAGTCCTTAAATATGGACTTCGTATAAGAACGTAACACATGAATAAAACAATGATAGGTATCGAGACAATATTCCCTTATAGGAAGTAAGTTCGTTACTCTGCAAAATTTTAATTTCAGTTTTCATTAGTATTTGATTAGGATTCAAATTTTGTTTGACATCAAGGATAAATAATGAAAATATTACACACAATTTAACACAATTTAATTTAAATTGCCACAATTTAACCAGTAATCAGTAACTCTATTCAGTTATTCGGTATGCATGTCTTATACATCTAATAGAATTTTACTACCGATACTCACTGAGGAACTAATCCTGTTACATCGTGTCCTAGTCCCTGTACACGACTCATCTTACATACACACATACACATCACGCCTAATTCCCTGTAGAGGAGTAGGCAGATATCATGGATCCCCATCCGTCCCGATGCTGACAAACCACTTTCGCTAGATTGACACTCATAAACACTGCGGTTCAAGGTACTTCTAGCGACACCCTTTTTCAAAATGGCGTCTATCTAACTGTCATAGGGATCTAAATAACTATATAATCACACAGTACAGTCAATGCTAAAAGTACAGTCCCAGTAACTTCTTATAATGTTTACGTTTATAAGAACACAAGACAATATTTTTCAATTCGAAGCACGCGAACGTATAGTGGCTTGACAAAGCATAGTGGCGCCAGTTTGAAAATGCATAATATTGTTTTTTGTTCTTATAAACTTAAACCTTATAAAAAGTTACTGGCACTACACTTTTAGCGCTGACTGTACATCTTCTAACCTTAAATAACACCATGCAGCCTAAACTTAAAAGTAACCCATTGAGGCACCGATATTTCAGTGTGAGCCATTACCTCGACCCACTTTCAGTGAGACGCAGCCAAGGAGGCCACTCGGCCTTATTTATAGGACCTCCACGCTTGGTCCCCGAATGAATTAAAGAGCTGACATTGCGAAGCCAACAAAAGGACAAAACGGTTTATTTTAATTCCTGTTTGCCTTGGTTGGTTGTTCATGAAAAAGGTTGGTTATAGTGGAAAGAATAACTCCTAATCTTAGTTGTTGAAGTGATCTTTCGAAACAAAAAATGAATGAAGAATTCTTGGTAACTGAATAATTTGAAGCTTGATTCTTTTCCAGCAGATAGTTTAAATCACGCCAAAGGTACGAATATGAATGAAAATTAATCTTATTTACTAGTTCATTTTTCCAGTAACTTAAATTTGCGAATGCACTGAATACTAGGGACAGGGAAAAGATCGCGAGGAAATCTAAATACTTAGTGCATATAAATGGCGACACATAGTAGTATGGGAGAGCGCAGATATAGGTATTATAGTTTGTAAAGCAATATCTTTTTTATAGTTGCATCAACCAAAATTGCACTTTTTGTAGTTTAATACCATAATTCTTCAAAATTTTAAACAATACCAATACAAATTTGAACTCTGTTCTTCATTATTTATTTCTAATCCCCCTTTTCGAAGATTCTAGAAGCGAAAGAAAATGGATGAATGTCATTCAAGGCTCTTGGTCAGACCTCTAAGGTGGCAAGTATAAAAGTTAAGTCATTAATCTACGTTGCTTAGAGTGCCTCCTTATAAAGGAGTTTTCTCGTAAAATATTATTGGACAGAATAAGTAAGCTTACGCTATGCTAGTCTGGAACTAGATTAATGCAACCAGGTGTCAATTTTCTCTTTACTAGTATGTATTCAGGAATGATCAAGGTGAATCTAAATGACCTTTCACGTACTCTACTAATGCGGAGATGAATACACCTAACTCTGTTTGCAAGAAGAGATAGTCATGATTCGTATAATGACAAGAAATACGAAGCATTAAAACAAAATGTTACGGTTTTCCGAATAAACACAAACTGTTATTTTATTAATAACTCTCAGATATGACGTTAACTATCATATAGTATTAAATATCATAAAACAAATAATGATAACTAAAGAATGTTCACCTAAACTTTTATAACATAACTCTAACTACTTCGCTTCGTGTTACATACCTAACTCTTTTATCCGTCTTATTTTCGCTGTTGCTCGCGGGCCCTAATAGCCGTAGCTTGTTAGCGCTGTATCTATCAATCCCGTTGCCATGGCGACGCGTACACAAGTAAGGCGGCGCTGAGTGGCTAAGTGCTCGCTGGCGTCCGACGCAACTTTATTAATAACCATCAATATCGCCTTGTTACCTTTATTCAGAACAACCCGATATTTCTTACGGAATAAAAGTCATTTATCAGAAAATCTTAGTTCGGAATCAGCCGGGAAAACATAATATAACTGGTTTTGTTACTGGTATGACGAAAGAGAAGTCAATATAATCTTGAAAATTTGGCAATGATGTAGTAAGTTGTAATATTAATTTAGAATTCATTTATCGCTTCAGTTTTGTTGTAAATTTCAGTGACAATAATTTCAGTGATAATATATAATCAAGTCCCGTTAATAACTTGTAGCCTCTGTACACCCATACAGGGCACCGTCGTGATGCATGCGTAGCAGAGGGTGCAAAATGGAGAAGTTCTGAGAGAGATTAAATGCATGGGAGGAAGCAGTCGTGAAGGCTGCGGCCAAGGGACGTGATTTGAATGGGAGCGAGGCTGCGCGGGGAATGGCGCGAAAGTTGCTTTGCCACTGACAAGTGGGTAAATACTGGAGATATGGACTGAAGGAATGAATGAGAAAAGATTTTGTCATACATATTTGGTAGTCGTTAGGTATTTGTGTAATTGTATAAAATATGTAGAAATACTTCTAAATTTATCAGCATATGTAGAAAAAACGTTGTATTTGTTGGTGTTTTAAATATTTATGTTGAAATTTTGGATAATTATAATGTTCGAATGTCGAATGTCCAGGATACGTCAAGATAAGTCAAGTCCCTTTCAGAGTAGTCAAATGGTATGCAACTTGAGTGGTATACAAAGAATGCTTAAAAGCTATAATATAAGATTCATTACTTTAGGGATTATTTCAAAATTAGTTTTCAGTTGTTTGTGGTCATAAGTTTGTACATGAGCACAGAACTCTAGAAATATCTACACGAGTATAGTTACAGAAGAACGTGTGTGTCCTATGTTGATTAACAGATGATTCGCATAATCCTCACCTGCCCTGAATCAGAGGCAGATAAACAATCGCAACACGAACGATGTGAGACGAATCCCGAAAGTATTTCTCAAGAAGCGTCTTCAATCGCTGACTGTTATTAATCACGTGGAATGTTTAATTTCGCGTCATTTACTCTGAAATATGGCGTTTAATAAAACAGGAATCTCCGCGGTCTTCTTTCGCAAATATTAATGATGTACTTTTAATTCAATGGGAGTTTTTAACGAAGCATTTTTCTTGTTGTTTCGAGTAATTGTTTATTTAAAAATACATTCTTTGGAAGCGGCTGCGGCTCAGGTGGTGCCGAGAAACTGGAAAGTAGAAAAGAAATTATCTCCAAAAGTAATAACTGTAATCATTTATGCACATTTTGGTAATTTGTGAAATACGTTCCTTATTCGGTGATCACCAAGATATAGTAGAATATTACATTAATCTCATTAACATATCTACTAAAGAACACTAAAAATGTATACTCTAACTCGTACTATATGTTTATTTACATAGACAAACAAAGACAAACGCGTTCACGACCATTAACCCTTGCGGGGTAGTCAGAGGTTCAAGTTTCCATCTCCGCAATTGTGAAGGTAGTCATTCTATGAACACCTCAAACCCACGTGTTTACCAGATAGTCAGTCCTCAATGGGACAGGTGGTAAGCCATGTCGCTATTTGCAAGCACTAACTATTACCTATTCGAAGAACAGGTATGTTTCCTCACGATGTTTTCCCTTACAAATGTGTTTTTATTACGAAAATGTACATAGAAATTCATAAAATTCATTTCCATTGGTACATGCTCAAGCGAGATTTGAACCCTGTACACACTGATACAGAGCCAAGCTTCAAACAACTGAGCTACGTCGAATTAGTTATTTACATATATGTAATTAATATCTCATTTTAATACTCTTAACTAATAGTAATCGTAAAGTCATTACTTAAACAGTTCTTAGAACATTCGCACGGGTTAATTGCTTCTTTTCTACCACTGTGTGCTGTAATTGCTCTCACTGTAGCAGCGAACGAACTACTCGTGACGTAATCAGCACTCACGGTTTCAGTAGCGATGGCTTAGATTGCTGTTCGCTATTCGATAGAACTCTGATAATGTAATAATAATATACGTGATGTAAGTTAATATAGTTTCAGAGATTCGCGATTTCAACTCATGATTAATAACTAACGGGACTTATCGCGTAAGTTTTTTATATAATAAAGGCTGCTGAAACGTAGACGAAACGTCGGGTTAATAATGAAGGTAACTTAATAGATAGGGGCCGGCCTAATAAGACATATGTATAACAGTCATATAGACGCTATATTGAAAAAAGGTGATGTTAGGTGTACCTATAACTGCCGAGAGTGTATGAGAAGATGTATGAATGCCAATGAGTCGAAAGTGGTCTGTCAGGATCGGGATAAATGGGGATCCGTGATCTCTGCCTATCTCTCTACAGGGAATCAGGCGTGATGTGTATGTATGTATGTATGTTTATAATATAAAAACTTACGCGATAAGTCCCGTTAGTTATTAATAATAATGTAAGGTAGTTAATTTATAACCTACATGAAAATGATAGTACAAAAATATCCTATAACGATAGTTATATACATAGATAGAATAATTTAGTTTTTCTGGTGAACACGTGGGTAAAGTGGACCATAGAATTACTACCTTCACATGTGACAACGTTTGTCTTTGTTACTCTATAACTATAAAGCAATCACAATCCAAACGTAGACGAGACGTAAAAAAATCTCACTTTATATCACATCTTCTCTTTCTTTATTTGTACCTCATTTTATTTAGTCTACAAGAATATTTATGTGTGTATGTATTCATAAATAAAATATATATATATATATATATATATATATATATATATATATATATAATATATATATATATATATATATATATATATATATATATATATATGTGGAAGTGTACAGTCCATTCTATTAATAAAACCGAACTTCTACTGCGACCTTAACACGCAAAACTTGCATCGAACAGATAACTCCACAGTTAGCATCACCTTTTCTATAGCAATCAATTACTGTCACATCGCAGACGAGGAAACCACTTATATTACCTCCTGTCAACAACACAATTTATTGGTTTTGGTTCCCCTAATTGGCATTTTTTTGCTTGTTTACCTATTTTCCCACTCAATACGACTCTAATGTTTTATCTCTGTGTATCATACTTCATCACTACATAGTATAAAACAAAGTCGCTTTCTCTGTCCCTATGTCTCTTTGTGTGCTTAAATCTTTGAAACTACACAACGGATTTTGATGCGGTTTTTATAATAGATAGAGTGATTCAAGAAGAAGGTTTATATGTATAATGACATCCATTAAATAGAGGTATATATTTTATACCCGTGCGAAGCCGGAGCGGGTCGCTAGTTTGCTATATGATGACTAGCAGGGATGTAAATAAAAAGTAATTAGGTACAATTGGTTGTATATTGATGTAAAGACAAACGCATTCAAGACTATTGACCATCTCTGCGATTGCGAAGGTAGTAATTCTATGGACAAGTCAAACCCACGTGTTGACCAGATAGTCAGTATTTAATTTGACAGGTAAGAGTTGTCGCCATTTACAAATATTGTTTAATTCAGTCACTGGTTATTCAATACTAAAATTAATGAATAGCTTCCCCTGGTTCATTCCCATAGTCGCCATTTACAATTATTTCCATAGGTATCGGGGTAATGTGGGTTACTTATATAATCCAAATTTTATGCTTAAAGCTATAAAAGTGGCCATTTACAAAATTATCTCTTCTCTAATCTAACCTCTTATGGATATTATGCATGTCAAACAAATATAATTATAACGACTCACATTCAAATGCTAAACTGAATAACAGAGTATTTTATGTGTATATATTAAACGCAATTATCGCTAACGTGGCTTTGTCATGTTTTACACCCAACGCATATAATAAATCAAACTCAGCTATTAAAATAAGAATTTAATCAACAACACAAAGAAAGCCGGAAATTTGATCCCACTCGGAAAACTCTGAATTATTTCCGACTTCGTTCTTTGTGTGTTGAAACGGTAAAGTTTTGACACTCTATTAGAAATTCTAATAAACGTATGTAATAAGTTTTAATTTTCCTCCTACGTCACTAATTCACTTTGCACGCCATCTTTTGTAAGTACAGTGGAATTAAAAAAGGAGAGCCGCAACAAAGGGCAGTGCAGAGGTGGGAGCATTCATCCTGGCGCCACCGCGGCTTAAGTGCCTCCGCCATTAAAGAGAGATGATTCATAAAATGCGCCACAATATAAACAGTTATGAGCGGCACAGGAGGCTATCTCAGTGTTTTTAATAACGCTGAAGTGTACTTAACCTGGGCCATTGTATTGTATACAATTACACTCAGATACATAGACCACCAAAGACATGGCATAATTTACAAATCAAGCTCTTGTTGGATCTTAACATAAATTAAGAATATGAATGTTTATAATAGTGATTAGCTTATTGCCGAAAACAACCGATGAATTCGGTATATTCCCTAAATATTTCCTCTCCTATTCGGGCTGGCACTGGGGACCATTATACATACACCATCAAATCTCTGATACCAACACTTATACTGACCTATAATTTAATATATCCGTGAGACTCCGTTTTGGACGTCATTGTAATTGTATGTATTTATGATAGTAATAAATCCTGCAAGATTATTAATGGTGAAGCTTGGAAATTGTGTTCCAATCGACAATGTTGCAATCAATTTTTAATCCTTTATCGGAATATGTTGCGAGTGGGCTGATTGAAAATAACTGTCGCCGGCCCACGTGTGAAATGGATTGCTCCGTCCATCCAAACGTGCATCATTTTGTATATCTTTACAGTAAAATGTATTAACTGTTCATAAATACATGTAAACAATGAAATCCTCTTATTGATTCTATTTATTTGTTTGTCTTTTGTCGTCTTAGTTTTTTAGAGTCCATTGAATTTAGTTAATAAATTTGTTCGCTCAGTTCAAGCTCAACTAATTATTAAGGATAAGCTTGGTCGTTTTGAGCCCAACGAATGAGTTATTTTTAAGTAACATTGGTAAAAAGTTGCGAACCTATTAGCAAATAGACTTTATAAACCCTAGTTTCTTAGACACCTTTAAATATACTGAGGAGAAAAGCATCAAGACTAAAAGTTCAAATTAAGTTTACTATACATTTTTGTTCTAACAATCTCTTCCTTCCTACAAATACCTATCCATAAGCATAAAGTTATTTTTTTATTGGCATAGATCCCTAAGAACGAATATAAATAGGTATACTCTCATACTTTTCACCTCTTCCACCCTTGTATTAACATTTACACTAATATAGGTATAATATTCCTTCCACAAACTAGGTCCCATACTCGATTGGGACGTAAAAATAATACCAAGTAGTTGCCGTGCATACTGGTTTGTCGTAGGATGTAACTAAGGGAGTATAATTGGAAGCTATTGGGCGATAGGCTAGCAATCACTTAAAAATTATCGTTAAACTATTATCGTGACTCTAAGGTTCGTTCTACTCCAAAATCGCCGACCAAAACGAAAATGAATATATAATTATTTACGTATTTTTTCTACCTCTATAACACTGGTAGGAATTCCTATATATACATTATACGTAGGTATAATCATATAAATGTAGGTTAGTAGAATAAAGGGATTGGTGAATGATGAAAGGATGAGTTTGATTGATTGGAGCGGAGGCTGCGGTCAGCTTTGTCTCCGCTGCAGGCTTAGCGAATGATGTGGGTTGGGTTATGATCATGGCGCTGATGGCTTCTCCCTGGAAGATCGATCCATAGAAGGATACTGTCTTTAAGGTAGTCGGGGGTTAATGTTGTATTAATGTATTTTATACGTATACGACTATATATAACTTTCATCAAAGCATAATTTAATAGTGAAAATTGACATCTTACTTTTAAGGCTTAAAGGTCCTTCAATTATAATGTTACTGATTTACACAATTAAAAGGCTATGATGGTCTAGAGTCTATAACCTTAATTGAATAGTTACATATATACACAATAACTTACATGTTCTATGGGATTAAACTCGCCTTGTTGTTAGTATCATCGAAGTAAGTAGCAATACTGATAATGGTAATCAGTCTATTACCCAAAACACGCTTGAGTCACCTCAAATAACACCGTAAAAAGTTGATTTATATCCTTAGACTTTCAGACTTTTTTAATCCTAATCCAATATAGTCTAACCTTTTTCTAAATACCTCCGTTGCACACTGCAGCAGCGATTGAGCGAGGGAACTAGATGTCGTGTTGCTAAAGATTAGAATCTCCAAAGACACATTCCCTTATCTGCGGCCCCACTTTGGGCTCAGCCCTTAATCCCTTCTATCAAGGTCCATCCTCCCCGAGCGCCGTTTGAGGGACAGGACGATTATCCTCTGAAATACTCATATAGATGTGCGAACATTAGTGTCAGTAGTCTGTTATTGTTAAATGTATAGAAATATAAAGAAAGTCCCGTGCTAGTTTTGGATATAAATAGAATAACTAACTAGCTGCCGTCCGTTTCAGCACGTCGTAGAAGGTGTATATTGGGTGATGGGCTAGCAACCGGTCACCAATGTTCCATTATGACATCGCAACTGCCCAAATACATGCTAAGAAGTTAAGTTAAAGGATGTGAATGTATATATATGTATGTACAGAAAGAAAGCGGCTGTAGCCCAGTGGGTGAGACCTTGGACTTCGTATGAGAGAGAAGGTCCTAAGTTCGAATCCCGATTCTGGCATGTACCAATGAATGAAATTTAAATGTGTTTTTCATTTACGTACGTAATTTACTGTCGCTAACGGCGAGGGAAAACATCGTGAGGAAACCTGCCTATCCCTCAGGATAGGTAATAGTCAGTGCCTATATACGGCGATACGGTTCACTACCTATCACGTTGGGTGCTATCTATCTAGTGATACGCGGGCTTCGAATGACCCATACCCTACATGCCTTCAAAATTTTGGAGATGGGCATTCAAGTCTCTGACTACCCCGCCATAATAAAAAAGGAAGTGTGTATACACAAGTCGTGAAGCGTATGTATGTATGTATGTTATTCATATTAAAAAACGAATTTTATATTGATTTATGTTATTTATTAAACATATAAAATAACTGACTGAGAAAATTTGCACATAAATTGAAGTAAACTGACGAAGTAACGCAGGTTTCAGTGATTGTGATTGACGGTAGGAGAAAACAAGCTCTAATTCGATTCCCAACGGAGTACATATCAATTCTCTTGACAGTGTACCGGTAGTGTCGTCAAATTTACACCCAATTACACCCCAAATAGGGCCAACAAATGGGTCTGTCAGTGACAGGGCAGGGAGAAATATCTGCGCCGCTCTTGCTGGCCCATAAAGCCCATTGATGTAGCGTGAGATAGGCCGATTGAACTGCCCCCTACACTATTGACTGTTCTTGACACATTTTTTGTACCTAGACTTCCAATGTTTTTGTTGTTTAGTTAATTAAATATATCTGTAAATTGCCGATATAGAAAAAAAATCCAGTGCTACAGTTAAGCCGATTTTTATTCATATGCGTTGTAATAAATATGTATATACAAATAAATACAAAATTACTAAACCAGAAATTTAAGGCTTTATTAAAAGTTTTGCATAGTTTTATCTACTTTGTTTATTTATATTTTTGTATGTTATCCGTTAGAGTGGTAAGTAATGTATGCCCACACCAAATACATGTTCATTAAATAGTCAGCAAACTTTAAGTAGGTATATAATTTAATTCGAGGTTAAAGCTATAATGTCCGTAGGTTTCAGTTTCAATGATTAACTATATCATTTACATTAAGGACGAAGCTTTCTTTTGAATAGGTTATCAGTCATCGAGCGTCTACTTGAAAGAATATACTTATTATTAAGATATGTCTTCTCAAACGGGTGTACGTAGTGTGAAGAATCTTCTTCTTCTTCTTCTCGTGCCATCTCCTCAGCGGAGGTTGGCGACCATCATGGCTATTTTTACTTTGGACGCAGCGGCACGGAACAGGGATCGTGAGCTTAGTCCGAACCACTCCCTCAGGTTCTTGAGCCATGATGTTCTTCTACGACCTGGTTTACGTCGTCCCATGATTTTACCTTGCATTATAACCTGCAACAACTTGTATTTATCATGGCGCATGATGTGGCCCAAATAAGTCAGTTTGCGTTTTTTGACTTCATTGAGCACTTCCTTCTTTTTGTTCATGATCTGTAGAACCGTCTCGTTTTTTATCTTATCCCGCCATGAGATTCTCAGTATCCTCCTGTAGCACCACATTTCAAAAGCTTCAAGGCGTCTGCACATTTGTTTGTCCAGGGTCCAGGCTTCGACTCCATACAGGAGAACTGAGAATATATAGCAACGAAGCAGTCGTGTTTTTGTGGGGATTTTGAGAGCTCGATTGCGGAAAAGTTGTTGCATCTTCAGGAAAGATTGACGTGCCTGCTCTATGCGACATTTTACTTCGACACTGTGATCGTCTTTCTCATCCACAATGCAACCAAGGTACTTGTATGACCGTACTCGTTCCAAATGTTGTCCATTTGCATACAGCGTTCTGGAAATATCATTATCGCGATCGACGATCATGTACTTCGTCTTTTTCGCATTGATACTAAGACCATACTTTGCGCTTACAGATTCCACGCGGCTTAACAACTTCTGAAGGCCTTCAGCAGTGTCCGATATAAGGATTGTATCATCGAGTGTGAAGAATAGAAGAGCATATAGAGACGTACATACATACACATATTCACGCCTCAACGTCCTTAAGAGATTAGGCAGAGTCAGTCGATTGTAATCTGGAACGATCCTAAGTATCCCTGGCTTCAATCAAATCCATTAACATTCTCATACATGCTCTTCTATTTTTCACGCTGCATACACCCACCTGTTGCTTATAGGGATGTAAAGGCATTATTGTAAAGCACGTATGTATGTCTTTCCCTAATTTAACTCTTTGTAATTTGATTTAAATAATATCTACAAGGTTTCTATCCAACCTTGAAGAGAAAGCAGTGTATAAGCATTATACGCTATATAGTAGCTGAAATGGAATGAGATCTCCGTTCCAGGCAAGTGGCCAGTGCATTGTGTCCCAACAAACAGAGAGGAAGCAATAAAACCGGTCAGAGACACTCCCGGTTAACATTCGACTCACCAATGGCATTTTCATTGACTCGGTAAATACTAGTATTTACTTGTTATGTACTGTAAACAAGTTGGTTTTGTGAACTGATTGGTTTGTTATAGACGTACTAGTTAAAGTTACTTGCTGTGATATTAATGTTATATGTTTAGTATTATATTTTGTTGTTTAATGAAGCGAAATATTTGTTTTAATCGGATTTAGGATATGAGACAAAAAAAAACAAACAAACATTAATAACGTAAAAGACCGCTTTCACTCATAGCAAATTATAATAATTCTTTCTTCAAATGAAATGTCGTAGTCGACTACGAAATATTTGTAAAATTCCTTACCTGGAAATGGTCAGCTTGATATGCTCAGCCAAACATTTAAACCGACAACCATACATATCTATTCACACTCTCAAAAGTTCATTGTGACATCCAAAAACATCCTTATTCAGTACACTTTGTTTCATAATGCTGTTAACACACCTCCAATTTATGCACCTAACCTTTGCCATTTGCATATAGACACAGTGGTAGCCTCAATATGTTGCGCGTTCTATTAAGCTTTAATATATTTCTTAGATGATTACTGGATCGCGTGTGGGCGTGCGTGACTGCCACTCGTCCATCTTGGTTATAAGAACTCCTAAGACAGGCTTCACACTTGCGGCCGCCATAAGTCAAACAAGAGATTCCATATTCATTATGCAACCACGCTGACAGTGTGAAGTAGCTCTAATGGATATAAATACTTTGACTGCTGTTTATCCCGTGCTACTTGGATTTAAATAATAATATTTAAGGACAATATTACACCAATTGAACTAGCTCCTTGGTAAGTTCGTTTAAGACTTGTGTTAAGGGTACTAGTCAACGTAAATTTAAAAATTTATACTTATTATATATAGATAAATACACATATAGTATATATAATTAACAACCAGACTGGAAAGTACAAGAAAAGCGTAGTTCTTAACTCTGTCTCCACCGGGAATCAAACCCGGGACCTCACGATAGCGTTCAGGTGGTTATCCAACCGCGCAACGGAGGTCGTCAAACTATGCATATAGCTTTAGTTTCTTTCCGGTTACACGCGTTAACTTGGTGATTACGAATATGTAGCGATTCTTTTATTAAGTACATGATGTAAACAAACAAAACAAGGCACGTAGCCCTTCGTAATGTATGCATTGTGCCCTTAGTACATGCAGAGTGTGAGATAAACCCATGAGTTTACGATCGAGACCTGACCTGAAAATGGGGAGTTTTGTTATAACGGTTCAACGATTTTACATCGTATCTTTTTGTTTAGATCTTAGATGTGTACGTACATAATATATACAGGCGTAACCCTTTTAGAATAATCAGACCCCTACAAAGAATTTTGGTCGATCCAAGTTCAACTGAGTGAGTTTATAAATATCCCTTAATTAACTTTATACATATATTCGCTCCTTTACGTCCCCGAGAGAATAGATAAAAACTATCAATCGCCGCCTGAAACGATCCTGATAAATCTTTCTTGCTTGACTCACATTCATAAATTTAAAATAATCACCACATTCATATATATTCTCCTGCAAATTTGTTATCTATATGGTAAATTGGAATAAAAGCAAAACCAAGGATCGTATCGTCACATTAAAACTAATCAATAAGGGTAAATATACTACAAGATATATAGCTATGGATAGCTACCATATTCCTCAAAAACACTAAACCCCTTTAATCCATTATACACCACACACGACATCGGAACAAAACACCACATAACCAATTCAATCCCCCAAACACATGCAGAGCCAAGTATTAGATTATTGCAATCTTCGCGTCCCGTTGGCAAACGCCCATGCAAATAGCCGAGACGGGGAGTCCATTTTAATCAATGAGCACATTTGCACGTCCATTTTCATTAAGCTGAACAATGCACTGCCATTCCGTTTCTTTGCTCTGGCCGGAGTCCTGCGATCCACTGCGGTACCCTCGTCACAGATTCAATTTAGTGTAACACTATTGTTTTGATGTGAGAACTGGGCTTTTATCTTTTTTAGTTGGGAATGTTTGGTATTTCCTGTTGATGCCATCATAGTAATTGGTTGCCACGTATCGGACATTAGGAAATAATTTAATTTATTGAGTACAAAAATTACTATAGGCTATTCGCGTTAAGTAAATAGTGACGTCATGATAATCAGAGGTTAAACTGGCCAATGAGACGTGAGTAAATGAGAAAACAAGTCACATTGACCAATCGCAGACATTCGTTGTCACGTCTCATTGGTCAAATCGTTTGGGTAATGATGACATCACTATTTTCTTAACGCGAATACACTATAATTAAGTACCACTAATTATTGAAGTACTGTAGTATACATATGTCGCTGTAGCCTACTTGGCAAGACCTTATTATTAGAGGTCCTAGGTTTAAATCACAGGTTTGGTATGTAACAATGAATGAAAAATTAAAAATGTGTGTTTCGTTTCGTTCTTAATTTATACTAACTAACGGTAAGAAAATACTTCGTGAGAAAACCTGCCTATCCCTCAGGACAGGTAATAGCCAGTGTCTGTCTAAGGCGATACAGTTCACTACTTATCACGTTGGGTGTTGTCTATCTAGTGAAACGCGGGTTTTGAGTGGGTCAAACCTAACATGGCATGGTCGAAGTTACAGAGATAAACTCTTAAAAATCTGACTACCCCACCTCAATATTAAATAAGGTGTTAAAGTAGAGTAAATGTGTACAAGTCGTAAACCGAATAAATGTAAATCATGCACCCATGTTTCATCATAAAAACCCTATTACACAAATCTGTAATAATCACATATTCCGTTCCCCACACTACACAAAGCAGGTTACATAATGAAGCCGCGATTGCAGCACTCGTAGCATGCCAAATTGACATAAAGCCCGCTTCATACAACTGCTTGCGGTACACCACATCCAATATGAGATCATGAGCGCAGCGATTTAATCCATTCGGGAGCTCATTTGGAAGATACCAGGCGTCCTGTGCTATGGAACATGAATAGAATGTAGTTATCTATCTACTAGATCTACTACTACAAGTACAAGTGCCTTGAGTTTAGGGTTGTTTTTAGTGCGTCGTGAGCGTCGATAAAGTTCAGAAATTTACCTTACTTTTTGTATTACTGGTTCCTTGATAAGTATAATAAATTATCTTTTATACTTTTCGATAAGGTTACAAGTTTTATATAGATGCTAATGTTTGTTTTTTATTTGTAATAAGAAATTGTTAATCTGCAGGAAATAAATTGGCATCCCAGACTAGTTATTGTATCTAATTCAATACAATCAATAGAATGATTTAATGTAAAATGTGGGTTCTCAATAAAGGATTAGAATTATCTTTATCTTAAATTATAGTAAAACGAATATTAATGTTGTGTTGTTGAATAAAAAGGTAAAGTGGTGCTCGAGAGCTATTAGCGGGTGGGAGCCCATTCGGAGCTACAGCGGAAGATGCTTAGAGACTAATAAGCAATCCACTCGGAAACAGCGCCATCTAGTGCTAGCCATTAAGAAGCAGATTATCTGCACTCTAATTATATATTTTAAAATAATTAACATACATTCTGATAAGATTCTGTAGAAATAAAAACTACAGGTCCTATACACACTCGAAGTACGCATTTCAATAGATACTCGTAGACAGCACCCAACGTGATAGGTAGTACAGTATCGTCGTATATAGGCTTCTAGTACCTAACATGCCTTCGAAATTTTGGAGATGAGCACTCAAGACTCTGGCTACCCCCACAATAAAGAGGGAGTGTGTATACACAAGTCATGAAGCGTATGTTATGTTAAAGCTAAACTACTACTATGGATAGGTAAAACTTCGTGAGTATGCCTCAAAACAGGTACAAGTCAGTTTTTGTAAAGGCTTACCACCTGTCACGGTAAGTACTAACTATCTCGTTAACACGTGGCGAAGTGGCTATAGGATTACCATTTCCGCAGATACAAGGCAAGGCGCAAGTGTTAAAAAATGTCTAAAAAGTGTTTTATATTGAGGTATTTTTGAGAATTAAAGGCACGAAACGTAATCTTAATGAATGTGCATTAATGGTATTTTTTTTTAAAACTAAAGGTGAAAATCATAATTTTAATACTAGCATTGCATGCACGAGTATATCTTGAATGTAATCCCCTGAAAGATAGACAGGAACTAAGTGCATTAAATCCCTTCAGTCAGCCTGAGCTGGATTATTCCAGTAATCACGGAAACCAGGGCAGTATAATACTCATATTAAGCAAGAATTATAACACGCCAGGAGTATACTCGTACTAACTACTACTACTAACGACTATTGAAATGAAATGAATTGCTTTTTATTCAACTTGAGGATTATAAATTCACTTATTGAAAGTAAAAAAAAACCATTTCCACATGAAAAGTTGTTATTAAAATTAGTTAATCTTACAAAAATTAAATAAATCTAATTAAACTATTGGCATTTCGTAAATGAAAATCCTGCAGAGGAGAAATGCCAAGAAACTAACACGTTGGGAAGAATGGCAGCTAGATAGTGTACTATTTACATGTTAACTAGCATAGGATGGTAAATATTACCTTAAATTTCCGCATCGATAAAAGTTTCGAGTGTAAACAGAACCCCAACAAATTACCGTTTCATTTTTCAAACAACCGATTAGCAAACAATCAGCTAATTAATAAAAGAGAAGCTAATAAATCAGTCTCTTGACATAATATCGTGAGTGTACAAAGAAAAAGTTCTTCTGGGGGAAATTGTTGATTGATCGATGTTATTCGGTATTGACATTCATT
This sequence comes from Leucoptera coffeella, assembly GCA_030578115.1. NCBI lineage: Eukaryota > Metazoa > Arthropoda > Insecta > Lepidoptera > Lyonetiidae > Leucoptera > Leucoptera coffeella. The sequence continues at coordinate 174,216 of JAMBLF010000479.1, forward strand.
TTTAACTTAATTATACTTACTTACTGCGTCTTGCTTGTTTAGATGGAGGCAGATATTACCGAACCCTCTTTTACGACTGCTTGAAAAACATCTACTTACATAATGTTAATACATACACATATAGCATGTCTGTTTCCTATAGAGGGGTAGGCAGAGATCATGGACCCGAACTTATCAAGCCATTTTCACTTCATAATTCACTGACAACTTCACAATAACAGAAATAATTATTATATAATAGTTATAGCATACCATGTCATCAGGCATGACTTCATTTAGAGGGATTACAAAAATAATGTTATGAGATTCTGCTCAAGGCATGTAAGAGAAGGAATGGGTGTGACTGAAACAAGAGAGATTTGTCAGAATATTTCCACGTGGCGATCGATACTATCTTCCTTTGTCGTTATGGATGTAGACCCAAGAATATATGTTTGAAAATAATGAATACCATTCCTACTTAATAACCGCTTCTTTTTCTTCTCGCAATAAGTTCAGATCCGACTGTGACTCTTATACTTGTTGTATAGCAAAACACGATTGAAAGGTGTTATACTCGATGTTTCTACGTGAAATTCTACTAACACGTTAACTGAATACACTCTCAAACAAACCATATCCCAAACAAACTAATCACATCGTAGCACGATTTTACAAATCCGAAACTGCTAACAATTTCCAGGGCTTAATTTGGGTACGAAGGTCGCAAGGGTCTATTCACTTATTTAAGGGAGTTCCCAAAGTTACAACTAACATCTGAAGTTGGAACAGCTGTGTTAATTCCAAGTCTATCCTGCAGCCCTCAGCCCCAATTCAGCCTTTGAATACACAAGACGCTTGCGGCTCCCCTGGAAATCAACATTTGCTTTTATAACAGATAGTGTTTATTAATGAACATTTTAACAATGAAATCTCTACAATAAATTAACAAAATATTTACAAACTTAAAACTAATTAAAATAATTTACCTATAAATTAAATATATATTTTTTATATAGCTTTTTTTTAATTTAATTATGTGAATAGCTATAGCTGGCTTTATTTTTGATGTTGCGATTAATATATTAGAAGAAAAAAAGGTTTTATGTATGTATGGTTATAAGTATTTATAATCGCAAAATGTGTATGAGAAGGTATTTGGATGTCAATGAAGAGAAAGTGTTATGTCAGGATAGAGACAAATGGTGATCATTGATCGCTTAGCCTTCAGTAGGGAAATAGGTGTGATGTACATATATGTATGAAGATATATAGTACAATATTTTATAGTGAATAATTCTGACTAACTACCTACAGGTATTAAGAATTGTTTCATTTATAAAAAAAAAACACGAAAACATGAAAAGTTTTTGTTGTTATTTTTCACTGTTCGTCATTCAGTGCAAATTGAATCCGAAGCATTGTTTTTCGGAATACCATGGCCCTACCACTGAACTACTCAAAGTCCAATATCTGTCCTTAACCTCAATCTGCAAATCAATTACGGCTGACAGTTCTTATCCTTCAAATTTCACTCAAACCCTTAACATACACACATATATGTATATAGTTATGCTTTATCACTGTTCCATATTAAACTAGCACGATAATATGCCAAAACCTCATTTTAAAACCTTTTATGGTCTGGGACGCAAAAGAATGCAAACTAGCTGCCGTTCTTCCCGGCATGTCGTAGAGGACGATTAAGGGACTGGGGGGACAATGGAATCTATAGGGCGGTGGCCTAGCAACCCCAAAATCACAACCCCAATATTCATGTTAATAGATATATGTATTATTGTCTTCAAGGCTCTGTCCACTCGAAAGGGATTAGAGGACGTGAATGTTTGTATTTTGTAGCTTAAAACTCTGCTGTTGCTAAAAGGAATACTTAATCATAGTACAAGTGAGAGGTAGGGTGAGCAGCGTGCATTATAAAAACTAATTAGGATTACTAATAAATTATGTGTCTAGTATGTAGAGAACTTAAGCTAGTGAAGTAATATAAGTATTATCCGAATACTACGGTGAGGGAAAACATGGTGATAAAACCTACCTGTTCCCCGAACAGGTAATAGTGCTTGTAAAAATTGTTACCACCTGTTATATTGAGTACTAACTATGTGGTTAACATGTGGGTTCGAGGTGGCCATATAATAACTACCTTCGCAATTGCGGAGATGGACACCTGAACCTCTGACTGCCCCGCAAGGGTTAATGGTCGTGAACGCGTTTGTCGTTTTGTCTTATCACTGGCCACGCCAAATTCTTAACCTATAGGTTGATGAGTCCTTTACCTATAGTATTTGTATTTTTTGATATTGTGATCTGAGTGAATGAGCTAACAACCGCTCACATATTACGAAAAGAGTTTCACCTACACTAGTGTAACACCCACTGCCTTTTAGACCAATCGTGGATTTATTTATAACTTATTTATGATGGATATGCTAAGCTCAATTTGTATGAAAAGTGACGAGGGGATTTTCCACCATCCTTCTTAACATTTATTCCAACATTAAGCGAATAATTTGTACTCGTATATTTTCCCCATTTATATTTATAGTTGGTTATGGTTTATTTCTCAATCAGCACTTATGTGTAGCAATAGAGCATTAATGTAGAATCAATGCCGAGGAAATGCGGTCATTGAGAAGCATGTTAGAAGTGACATTGAATGATAGAAATCAAAATTAAGTTAAAAAAGGTTGCGGTTTGAAAGAAAATATAGTGTCTAAAATTGAAAATAGCATGCTTCGATGAATAGGTCATGTTATGCAGATGAATGATAGTAGATTGACAAAAGGTGTATCTGGGTAAATTGGAAGGGCGGTTATTTAGGGGCTGACTCAATATGACATTTGACAGTCAGATAGATGCCATATTGAAAAAGGCTGTCGTTAGAAGTACCTATAATCACCGAGTATGTATGAAGAGATGTATGTGTGTCAATGAAGCGAAAGTGGTTTGTCAGGTTTGGGACAGATGAATATTCGTGGTCTCTGCCTAACTTAACAGGAACACGGGCGTGATGTGTATGTTTGTATGATAAATTTCGTTCGTATTCCTTAATATTTCGTCACGTAGTCGCCGAAGCAGAAATCTTAAGTAGCACTACTAAATTGGTATCAAAATAATACTATTACTTAAACTATTAGGGCTTCCGACTGCAAATTGTCTTTCCTACATACCGTGAACTAGGAGCATACGTACGTCCTTTAGGTTTGTTACAAAGTATATTAAGGGTCTTGAGATAAATGTAAAAACAAAAGCGTTCACGACCATTAACCCTTGCGGGGTAGTCAAACATTCAGGTGTCCATCTCTGCAATTGCGAAGGTAGTAATTCGATGGTCACCTCGAACCCACATGTTGACCAGATAGTCAGTACTCAATGTGATCGGTGGTCAGCCATGTCAGATAAATGTAATATATTCATTTGCCCAGTTGGTAAAGACTACTTCTGAGTCAAAATAAAACCAAATAAATCCATGCACCGAATGTTCCAGGCAAAATGCTCGTAGCATTATATGCAGTGTAACAGTAGCATAGAGTTAATAGCCCATTGCTCAAAAGATTAAATTGATGCTTAGTCTCTGACTATATGCCAGAAAGAACGGAAGCTTTTATTATCGCTTACCATTACTATTTAGTATAATTTATATGAAGGACCTTTGCAAAGAAGCAAGCGGAAGTCTCTTGAAATGGCTGTTGATAAGACAAATAAAAATAAAAAGGATTGTTTACTGGAACCGTTAAGTTAATGTTTATTTAGGATTGGCTGGTTACATTGTATTCAAGTCTCGGATAGAAGAAGACAATGTACCTAAGTAGACTATAATATTAATATGTATAAATATGTGTTTATGCCGAAGGAATAAAAGAATATGAGTATTTGAACGCGCAAATTTAATACATTCAAATACAAAAGCTATCCTCAAGTTATTTTTTGTCAGTTCAGATTAAATCTTAAAACATCTTCACCTATTTATTGTCAAGGTAGATGACAAGATCTTAATTATCTGACAATATCCTCATAAAAGAGCCAACTATTATTACTTCCGATGATGTACGCTAACTGGAAATTTAATAAAGAGCCTTCCACTGGTCTTGCGAACCCTGTCTATGACTTGAGCCCGGAACTTGTTTAACATGCATTGCTCCACATCGCGCAGGAATTTAATTAAGCGAGCGAGTATCGAATACACTTTGATATTAAGCTGATTTTGAAAATTCCGCCGCGAACTTTGCATGTTGCAGCAATTTAATACGTAGCCAATAGTGTCATTTACAGCAACTTGGGCTGGGAACAGCGGAAATGCTGGTAAGCTTCGGGGAAAGTTTGCGGGAAATGTATACTTTCGAGGGTTTTGAGACGTAACAATAATGTGTTTTACTGCAGTTTGTGAATAGCTGAGTGGGCACCCGAATGGAAAATATATAATTGAAAAGAAACAAGATATAGGCAGATATCATAAAATAGATTGAAATATAAATACACAAACTTACGTCCTTTAATCCTTTTTGAACTGAAGAAATTTTGTAGAATATGGACATGACATCTTTTTATAGTAAATCGGGTTATTTGTAACGACATGGATATATAAGTAACCTAAAATGAAGTGAATTATGACTTACAAAATGAACCCAAATTCTTAATTAATTTATAAAATGTGATTTGTACCATATAATATGTACAAATACATGATAAAACAATTGTTTTTATATTCTAGTTTGGTACTACATTTTACTCTCTATTTTATAGGCTTAAACCCTAATCGCGTACTTGATAACATTCGCAGCAGGTTGTTGAGTCCGCTAAGTAACTTTAAGAAGTTTTATCCTGTCGTTTCCACTCGGTTGAACCAATTATTAACATTTTCAAACATCGGCGAGAAAGCTTGCGGATTAATTGTCTTAGCAACATAAGTACTCGTTGGTTTGTTGATCGGGGATTTTAATATTATAAAAGTACATTTTATGTAGTATTCTTTTGTTTGATATTATTATTTGAGTTGGTTTCGTATGTATTGATATACATTTTATTTAAATCTATTTTGAGTAGCATGCTAGTAAGAATTTGATTCGAATGTTACTATACATATCAGGGATTTATTGTATTTAATTGTATTTGGATATAGCTTATAAACCTGTGACTAGCTACACATTGATTCAGAGTACTATATGAATCATGTCCACTCATTAATAATGTCATTTAAATGTTCTTTTTTAAAATAAAATAGAAAGGATTCCGTTGCTAGGGGCAACCAAAAACACCCCTTTGAACGTGCCCATAACAATTTGCCTTAGCAGTACAGCCTAAGCCGTGTTTATCTCAATAGGGCAAAAAATTGACTTTCATCTCCCACCCTTGTCTTTACAAAATGCCTTCTACAAGATTCTTGATTTATTGCGAAATTACACAGTTATTTTTCCCTTCATGCCAGGAAATCCATTTTTATTCCGCAATCCCGCCAAAGGAATGTGATGTTTAACTTCATGTGATAAAGCTTAATATCGCACACTCGCGCCGCTGCCGGCTGAGTGATATTCTTTATGACGATAAATTTCAATAGCTGTAGCAGATATCATTTATAAATTACTGTTTGCCTTGACTGTAATTTACGTTGCTTTTTCAATGTTCTTTGTCCATGCGCCGCGACAAGATTAACTTTAATGGCTATTTGCTCGCTTTGTGTGACGGTTTCTTGTTGATTTTCACCTCAAATCGATACCACGAAACATTTACTTGTGTATTTTACGTTTTGTTACAATAATGACTGTACTTTTTTGTATATTTACTGTTCTTTTTTGTCTTTCTATTTACGATACATGCTCTCGAGATGTTTCATCATCAGCCAGCACTAATCCACTGTTGGACATAGGCCTACCCCAAATGACGCCACCTCTACTTGTCAGTGACCGATCGCATCCATTCGATGCCAGCCAACCTGCGCAGGTCGTCTTCCCACTTTGCCGGGATAATTGGTTCTTATAATATAAGAAGTATTATGTGTGAATGTTATTTAATTTATGTTATAATAGTATGATATGATAACATAAATTATATTTCATGAGCATTAATTATCGCTTGCGGTGTAATCGTCTCCGCAATTACGGAGTCGATTGTATAACCCACGTGTTAACTAGATAATCAGCACCTAATGTGAAAGGTGATAAGCGGTGTCGCCATGTTGGAGTATTCAGTTGTCTACTCCGAGGAATAGATAGGTTCCACCACGATATTTTACATCACTCCAGAAGTGGTGTATTTTGTAATGTTTTTCATTTCATTGCCAGGCAGAATACGGCATTATACTTTTTTTTATTCCCTTATATTCTTGAGCTTATTATAATTATTATTTGTGTGTGTATGGCACGTCAGCTTACCATGAAGCCGTTGGTATAAAATAGCTCGCTCAGGCAGCTTTAAGCTACATCAAAGCCCCGTAATACACTCAAACGATATTAAATCGGATTAGGCTTCGACCGCGCACTCTAATGTATTAACCCTGTTTGGAATTACGCTAGATGAAACGCGGATAATTAGATTGTCGCAAATAACCTGGCGGTTTTTAACACACCATTTCTTGCTCGTTATGCTTTTGATAGTAACTTGTTATGGATAGTTTGACAACTTGTTATATATACATGTACTTAAATGGCTTTTGGGCGAACAGAACTTCAGAGATACGATAAAATCTATTACGTCACTTTTTAGCATGAGTAATGGGTTGAGAAGTCATATAGAACATTGGAAACAGGCTACTAGCCAATCGCGCAAAGATTTCACTTACCTCCAGATCCTCAATACCACATAGCAAATGTAGGCAAGAATGATAACTAGTTTACTAACATTATTGTGCTTCCCGGCTACCGTTAGCAGCTGTTTTTAATAACTATTACTATTATTAACTTCGGAGCTCCAATCGTAATGCTTACGGTAACGCAAGACATGTGATACATTCTGGCTATTTGATTTAGACCTAAATTTATTCATACATAAAATGTATCATTGTTATACGAGTATTACATTATGATAAGAGTATATCATATTTCTCGTTCATAAAATGTATAATTGTTTTAAGACTATTACGTAATGATTAGAGTATATCTTATTTCTCGTTATATTTACTTCCAGTATACATTCAAATAAAGGAAATTGATACTGAATAAAATGATGTCATTTTCAAACAATGCTGTCAATATTCACTACCCTTCGTTCACACTCGACTAGTGAACGGTATTCGCCCAAATTGTCACCCCACATTGAACTTTTGGGGAGCGAGAGATTGGCTTGCACAGCAAATCAGGAAATTTGCAGATTTTTTCGAACCTCTTACTAAGCACCTTTTAGTTTTATATGAAGGTAGAAAAGGGAATAATTCACAGGGTCTGTAGCTAGGTATAATTGTTTTTTGGTATTATTTACCTAAAGATGTCTTAAATATACAAAAGCCTACTTGAATGAATCGATTAATCTTGTGAATTCTGGTTTGACCAATATATTTGTTTGGTGAGTTGTAAGTGAGGTGAATTACATGGGTTACGCAATCATAACTTATTTACAATACACAAGAGATATTAAAGTGACAGAGGCTTTCCATTCAGGCATTATCTACCTTTTCAAACAAACGACGTCATTCTGACATAATACGTATACGCCTACACATGTTCACCACTTCAAATTTCATGTTATGTGTCAACAACGACAACGACTTCCAAAATAACTTTGTTTCGAAGAAAACCGCTTATTATTTAATTACACAGAAACAAAAATAGGAAAAGCCATCAAATTCCAATTAGGCATTGGAAAAGTCAACATGGCGGAGAGTTTTATCGGGCGCCACATTGACAGCCGCTGGCCAAGCCTCGGACGATTTATCATCTTGAAACAAAACACGATAACAAAGTCCATTTATAAAAATAAATGAGGTCATTTTAATATGCTGCGAACACGCGATGTCACACTCACTACGGCATAGAACTTAACTTGCTACAGACATGGTCTTGCGAGATTCACGATTGCGTTCATTAATTATAATGACATATTATATAAAAATAATATGTTTTGTATGTGAGCCAATTAGTAAAGAATGTTGCATTAATTAAAAGGGTTTTGTAAGGTCAACACTATAACAAGATAAGCTAATACATTGAACAGTTCTGAACTTATCTATTTTTCTACTTACTCATCACATTACGCTCACACAAATCTTAAGTCAGTATCTTAACACTTTATCAACCACCAATTTTTATTAAGCTCAGTTAATGTCCGATTACGTACTAGCTCATACAAACATACTAAACATAACCACCATAGTACAAACCTGGTGGTCTAAACGTATTTCCGTTTGGTGTACATGAGCAGAGCCTGCCAGGGGGCTCGACGCGTCATGTCGCTCTGATTGGTGGCGCCATAAATCCCAATCTCTTCTAATACGCTTGACAACAGGGCATGGGATATTACACTGGCCACACTAGTTCCGAAACAGTAGATAGGTGGAAATGGAAAACAAACATTGGCATATTACATGGATTGCATTAGTAGAATGCTTGTCATTGTATGGAACGGGATGTAAATAGTTTTCTTCTTAGGTGACTGTTACACATCGTAACTTACGAGAGAGAAATATTTAAATACCTGATTACTTACACATCACGCCCGACTCTAAACAGAGAGGTAGAGAGAAATCACCTGTCCTTGTTTCTTGATCGAGGCAAATCACTTTTGATATTCGTACTGCTTTCCATTACGCCCATATAAAGGTACTTTTAACTATTACATGTTGCAAATAAATGAAATCGAGGGGCTTATTAATCAATAATATTACTAAATATCTAGTACCCATATACACATCACGTCCGATTCCCTGTTGAAGGGTAGGCAGAGATCACTGACCCCCATCTGTCCCGATCCTGACAAACCAATTTAACTTCATTGGCACTCATACACCTCGTCATACACTGTTGGCAGTTACAGGTAGTTCTAACGTAAATATCCACTCAAGCGCTGAAATATTCATTACTTGAAGAATATTATAGTTATTTGTGACAAACAGTTAAGTCAGTAAGTGAATATTATAAGAAATAACCTGTTACATTACCATTACATTTTATTGCATTTTATTTACGGTAGTTAGTAACATAATTTAACTTCCCAGACAGCAGTACATGCTATATAAAACAGTTTGTAAATATGAAGTGATAAACGAGCGTACATTTCAACTTTGCTTCACTGAAGTACCTGCAAACAGACGAATGGCACCCTGGGGGCTCATGTAGCCGCGGTCACGTGTGGACAATTGGAATGTTCATTAAAAAATACATTAACACAGGTTGCGTTTACAACTAGCTGAGATTTTAAAAGGATGTGATTATGTGTATGTATGTTATATGTATGTATACCTTTTAGATTAATTTGTGTGTATTTATAAATGTAATTTTTTTGTTAGTTATAAATTTCGACGTTCATGTTAGTTTTTAATAAAAAAAATATAGCTATAGGTTGTAAATGTAAAATATATTATCAGATGAAATGACCAATTCATGCAGGTTTCTTAATTTGCATCATAATAGGAAACCAAAACCTGTTAAAGTATCAAATTAAAATGCAAAATATTCTTAAATACTTTGATTTAATGACTCGTGCCCTATAATAAACTTGACGCTCAAAATTAAAATACAACACGAAATCATGGAATTTCGACCTATAATACAAAACTTTATTAATCCAATGGAAAGCAGGCCATCTAATTTATTGCACTTAAATGCTACATTACTTTTTAAAATATGTTGGAGTAAATTACTTGAAATTTTATAGCGGGTGTCGCGTGATTCAGTTTTTAATCCTAAGTTCGCGTGTTCAGGCCCCTTGACATTTAAATCATGTTAGAGTACCACAGGCTGACATTACATTTACATGTTTCGCATTATGTGGACCTACCGCGCGGCCGTGGGTTCGACCCCCGGTTACGTGTCAAGGGAAAATTCAATTCCCACTGTGAACAGGGCTTACGAATTTTGTTATTAGTGCTAAGGCGCATATTTTGGTTTATCCTATATAACCAAGTCTTATAGTAAACAAGTTTGACACATACATACATTCACATCACGCCTGATTCCCTGTAGAGAGGCATAGATTACGGAGCCCCACCTGTCTCAGTCCTGGCTTTCACTTTCCATTTTCGCTTCATTGAGATTCATACAAACTCGGGTGTCAATGCTAACGTCACCCTTTTTCAATATGACGTCTATCTGACTGTCATATGTCTTATTGGATCGACCCCTACTGTATCCCTTTTGTCTATTATTATTCATCCGTATAATATGCTCCAAACCATCGAAGCATAGCCTTTTCAATCCGCAACCTTCCCTTATCACACAACTTTTAATTATATCATTCTCCAAAATATAAAGTATAATTGTCTAATATAGTCTGGCTAACGAAAGTAGATACTGGATAATTTTACAAACTTTTTATATGACAACACTAAAGTGTTCCCACCATCGGATATTTACCCTACAATTTGGGGTATTTGAAGTAGAAAGTACTTGGGAACAAGTAATTCCAAAAAGGCATTTTTAAAAGAAACTCATTTTGATCATTTTATAAAATGAGTTTTAAAAATTCGTACGTCTGCTAAAATTGTGTTAATCGAAAATAAGTTTCGTATCTACGTGTTGGATCATTTCAAGAGCTACAGTAAGCCTTACGTTGGTCTAATAAATAGCTTAAGTAATTAGGTACACTATGTATTAACTAATTAGGTAGGGAAAAACTTAACAATTTTATTTAAAAAAAAATTAATTTGTGTCTATTTTCCGAAAAATTTGGTAAAATCAGAATTAGTGTATGGTATTCCTATTTCTGACGCCGAAGAAGGCGTGTTGTTGATGTTTCTTTATGGTTCTTTATGGTTGACTTGCGTAAAGTTAGGTTAGGTTGACTTGCGTAAAATGTCTTGATATTTTTTTATTTTAATTAAGTAAGTACATTATTCGTATAAGTTATTTTTTGTTCGTTCTTTTTGTTTCTTTAATACGCTACAATGGAGTGTCGTATCCGTGTAATGTTTGGTATGGAGTTAATAAAGAGATATCAAGTTATATAAGCTACTTTTAATCACGTCATAACGCGGACAAAATTGCAAGTATCCACTAGTAAAATAAAAATAAATGTCAAAGTATCAAAGTGAGTTGTTCCGACTTTCCTTTTTATTTTAGGGTTCCAATGCTAATATATTTTAAATTTGCCGCGCTTTTTCAGTATCTACTTTCGTTAGCCAGACTGTATCTAATGTAAATTATTTAATATGGTAACAGAACGGTAACGGAGATAAAATTATGTCTCAAAGATTCTATTTATCCCGATAGTGGTTAATGGTTGTGAGTCAAGAGTAGTTCTTGACACATGTGATATATTTATTAAAACCATAACCAATAACTTCCACTAGCTCCTTTATGAATCTATTTTCAGCTCAAATCATAGTCCATAGATGTCCGGCCATTTTGTTTCTTAATATTGAGTTGATTCGCAGAAACACCTCAAAACGTACCTGTCATGTTGGGTTCTTTCTACCTAAAGTTACAATTTATAAATAACATAGAAAACTCATTCGCTAATGGAACCTTTGAGCGCCATAGATAATTTTACGTTCACCGTGCCCTAAGTTTTAGTTTTATATTTAATCCCCGCTCGTTACACTAGGGTTTTTAATAAAATTAAAAGTATAGCTTTTATATTTTATTTTTCATAACAGCTGTTGAATTTTTAATCTAACATACACACAACGTGTATACTTTATCTCCTTTTGAAGTTGTTTTATGATTTAATTACAAAAAACAGACATATTAGCTAGAACATTATGTAGAAGTGCCAAATAATAGAAAACATGTAGAGAGATAGATGTTAATAAAGCGAAAACAATATGCCGGAATAAGGAAAAATGAAGCTACTCGTATATGATGTTAGTGGTACAGGTATTTATAACCAACTAGTTACAGTTATTTATAACCAACATTATATGGATTTCAATGAGGAAAAAGTAGTTTACTTTTGATCGAGAGAAATGGAGTTCCCTAATCACTGCCTAACCCTCTGTAGGAAAATGAGCGTGTTGTCTTTATATGTAATTGTTTTATATTTGGAATAGTGTCGAAGTACCCGTTTAAAGGCTGACTGTTCTGATAGATGGCGTGGTTCCATTACTCTGTCAAGTGTAGGCCACAGTCGTTATCCTTTCAGCCGAGGCTCCAATCAAGTTTCGAGCCGACACTGCCACGACACGTGATGGGAAGTGTACAACAACTTTATCCTAACTGTTTAAATTTAGTTTGAAAACTGTATGCGTAAAGGTATATGTAGATATGGATTTTGTAAATTTCTTTTTCAGTATTTAATAAGTAGAATACAAATATTTTCTAACTAAACAAGTTAAACGATTAAGTTTAACAGGCTTGCTTCAGGCTTTGTTTTTACAAAGATATTTAGCGCTACATATTATATACATAGTTATTTCTATATGAGGGGCATTTTCCAAAAATATAAAAACTACCAAAAAAACGTAGTATATATTTTTTCCGACTAGACCGTAGTACAGACTTGCGAACTAAGCTCTGGATGTTCGTAGTACGCTAATGGTTTTCGTAGCCGGGATCTAGTTCCGCGCTATGAAAAGCGTTTAGCCATTCGACTTGGGTCCGGTAAATGAAGCAACTTACCACAAAGTTCCTGCGAAATGAGGTGAACTTCATCAGAGACTGGCGGCACAGGGGTGTAAGTGCAAAGATGGGCTTACAGTATCAGAAAAAGTGATACACATATATTTAAAAAGAAACTGTTAGAGAAACAAAGGCGAAACAATAAGTATAAGTATTGTAGGACGCTATTACACCAATAAGTAACACTGTAAACATGTTTATTCAAGCTTAAAATGCGTCAAAATAACATTACATTCATGACACACTATCTCTAAGGGTATAGTTAGAGGTTCACGTCACTAATTATTTAACTATAGAGTGGCTTTTTTTTCACAAAGATATAACAATGTCATAAATAAATGTTACCTATTGCGAAGAATATTATTTTCTTAGGTCAATTTTAATCAACAGATAAATGTAACGTAACTCTTTCAGAATGTTACTTCTTTTAACACCAAAACACTTACAATAAAGAAACAACTTACAAAGAAGCTCCATCTAATTCCTCACAGCACTGTCCCACAATAGTCGAGTAATTTTCCCTAGTAGGGCATTAACCAGAGTTTGGAAGTGGACCATTGTCATCGAACGCTCCTTAGCCATCGCAAATTGGGAGCCAAGATTCGCAGCCATTAGGGACGGATCGCTGCAACTCTCTGCCCCCAGGACAGGTCGGATTTCGGAATACTTAGAGCCTTAAGCCTTAGTGAGCTAGGAGAAAGTTAGCTTTAGATAGGAATCTGTAATTATGAATAGTATATTGACCAAAGAATATACGTGGGGCCAACCCAATAGGACATATGACAGTTATATAGACGCCATATTTAAAAAAGGACGTTGGAAGTACATGTAACCGCCGAGTGTACATGAGGAGGTGTATGTAATATTTGTAAACGGCGATAAACTTGTTTGGTAAATATCCAAAGACTATCACTTGATCTCAAGCATTTAAGAAAAGGTAAAGCATCGCATAGTCTACGTATGTGTCGAAGTGTGTTAGGTATTTAGTAACATTAATACATCCTAAATGTTATCGAGTGACAGGGCACTATATTTATTTACCTTGAGGACAAACTATGAACATACACATAGAAACTTCAAAGTAGTGATATTATATCGGAGCACCCTTACACAATGTACGGCAAAGCGGCGCAACTCAAGAAAACCGACGTAAATTGGATTACGCGGAGCCTTAACTGCTTTAGCAACATTAGCGAGCGCCGATAAAGCCTTAAGAGTTCAAATTGACCGCAGAGAGCGATTTAAGTGCCGCGTTTATGATGGAATAAGTACAACGAGGTATAAGCGAATTTAAAATTTTATATTAGTCACAACAAGAACCATAAGGAAAATAACTAATTGAGCATAGAACATATTTAAATATACACCAAAATGTAGCTAAACTTACGGCAAGGGCTAGGTTTAGGCTGTGACTGTATTGTTTTGTGTATAAGGTGATTAGGAGGTGTGAAGTTTTGTAGGTTTTGATGTGAGTTCAAATACTAGACCAAGTATAAAAGTTACTATTAAGACCATCTTGTACACTAACATACTCATCGTAACATCTAATTTGTGTAGTTTCTATATCTCATATTATGCGACGTTTATCATCTTAATATATGACTTTCCTGTAAGGCTTGGTATTCCTAGGTTGTAAACGACCATGTATATTTTGGCCGATCACTCACAATGGCTTAATCGTTCAAATTTGAATGTCTTGTAGAAATTGATTAATATAGGTATATTAATTATGTTACTTAGCCAGTTGAATGTAACAAATAGATAATAAGCACTAGAAAAAACAACGAGTCAATTGTCGTAATACTAGCTTATTTTCATAGAGGCATAGATTCGTACAAATATTCGTGGTGTCACGTAATACTTGACGAGCCACGATCACGTGCTCAGTCCCGTGCAAACAATCTGCCGAAAGCGATAACGTAGGCTTCTCTTCAAAGAGATTTCAATCTTATCCAAATAATACGTTAATTTACACTAATAGTTGTTAATAAATTAAGTTTTAAAATTAGAAACTCACTTGATAGCCTGCAACGTACATATATGACATACAAATATATTAATGTACACACAATACCCTTAATTCCTCTAGGGGTGGAAACACGGAGACACGATAAAATTTCTTAGGTGACATTTTGGCATGAATATTCATATGTTAGGTAGGTATATGAAAGAAAAAAAATTCTCTGTTAGACTTGGTGACCCTTAATCATAAAAAACACTTCAGTCACAACCAAAAAACAACTATATACTATATTTACTGCCTCTAGATACTCTGTTTTAGACACATTGTAAGATATACCAAAGGGACTCTCAGTTAAGGTGCAACATGTGCAAAACGTATCTAAACCATTCACGCATTTCATTTTTATACCTTAGCTACTCTAAATTCCACCACAACTCGAACAGAAACCTTTGCTAACTTTATCTTGTATGTGAGCACAAACAAATACAAGAGTTGTCCCCATTCAATTCCGGGTGTAGGCAAATAGAGAAGGCAAGACAAATAACTGCCTCCAGTTGTCTAATTACCTTTAATCGCAGGAAGCTCTTAATCCGCAGTTTTATGTGTCACGGCCTCCCAATTAAACGTGTAGGGCCGCGATTACCGTAAATTCGGAACCTTAGATCTTTTATTCGCTGCTCTCGAATTGATGAGGATTCCATCGTATAGCCAGTGCGAGTCGTAATCGTGTGACTTTGTGAAATAGTGAAAATACTTTATATAAGTATAAGAAATATTTATTAGGTGGGTTTTCAGATTTGAAGGTTCAAAACTGAGAGTTATTTCAGAGAACAAAATAAGTGATACGGTAATAGAGAAACAGGTTATATTTTGTAAAACTATCTTTAAAGGGATCGGGTGATATATGTATATACCAAAATCAAAGTAGCTATATGTTAAAGGTACGTGTCTACTTTAAAATATCTATATTCAAATCCAAGCTCAATGTATATGCGTTTCAATGAAATGTGTTTTAAGTTTCCATCAATAGTGTCTGCTTATCATAATGGCAGTAAAAGACTAGAATGTAATGACATACGTATGCACTGAACATTTAGGATTGATTCACTTCTAGTTTTATCAAAGGGCAGTCTTCTATAATCACTTAAACTATAACCGGATTCTGCAGTAAAATTAAGGCATTTAAGAAGTTGGCTCCTACGAGAATATTGTTCAGCCAAATAAAGCTTTCTGCCGAATGAAATATTGATACTGGGGCCTCCGCTCCCTAATTGTATTCTTTATGTTATAAGAGCTTGTTTACATTGCAAAAATATTCATTGCTTAGACTAATATGTTTATCCTCTGCTAATTTTAGATATGAAAGGAATAGGGCTATAGTCATTGACCATACACCAAAGTCTTATCATATATATTAAAGTAATGAAGCCAACGAGGATATAGTGTCTATTTGGACTAAAAATGTGATGTACCCTTTTCTTACTAATTTAGGTGTTAAACATTCGTAAGTTTTCAGTGAGATATAACTGTGTGTAATATCATTATTTTACAAGCATCACATCTAGATTATATATCGACTAATACCACTAGTGGACCTCCAATGAAGCCTCCAAGGTCACTAGTCCGTATCCAAAAATGCGCAAAGCCAGCGATTATCTCCAGCACTCCATACGTGATCCAAATCTCAACAAGCGGAGCATTTGAATACATGGGGTCGGGCCCCTTTGTTGTTGGGGCGGAGATGCTAAATTCATAACTTAATTGCGTGTAGTATTCGTACATACATACATGTAACGGTTGGTAGTATAAAGAGGGATAGGTGGAGATAAGTTAATCGGGTATTTGTTGTAAGTAGGTTACTATGTACCTATAACCGCCGAGTGTGCATGTGTGTGAAAGTGAAAGTGGTATGTCAGGATCGGGTCAGATGGGAATCCGTGGTCTCTACCTACCCTACAGGCGTGATGTGTATGACTGAATGTAGGTTACTTGAACTTAACTGGAATAATAAAATCAAAGACTAAACGTAAACTTTATAACATGTGTGATGTAGCTAATCGCCGCTAATAAAATAAAATATATAATACATAAAGTAACATCAAATAGATAATTTTTGAGTTTGTGAATTCAGATCTGAATAAATAATTGGGGTTTAGAATGCATAAGTTTGATTTGGTGTATCTTTATAAACATAATTAAATTTCCGCTCATCTCAAGTACATAAATAGAAGAATTTTCATTACTGCCATCCAAAGGAAGTCGCAGATCATTCGCATCCGAAAGATTTTCATTTCTCGAACGGGATAAGCTGAGACGGAACGACTCACTCATAAAGCAGTGGCTGGCTTTGGATTCGTAGCACGGAATCCCTTCGATCGAGTCTCAAGCTGCTACGAATCTACTCAAAAATTTAATTAAGTTTGGGATTCAATTGTGTTTATCATTTGAACAAATAAATCCTTTAATGTAATTTAACTTGAATGAAATTATACTTGCGTTTATTGAGTTTGGATTTCACAATGGGATTGTTGTTATTGCTCTTTCGTTTGTTATGATCGATGTAACTAATCCTACAGATCCGATGGCCATTTTTCTAATCTAATCTAGTAAACTTCGTCTTTAGGCTCGTATAATTTTAATAATATTCTAGGAATGTGACTAGAATAAAAATTATTAATTTCAAAATCTTTCAATCTACGGCATAAGACTGCTAACTTTTTCGAGTTCATTGCCTTATTTATATTAATAATATAATATTAATAAATATAATATTTGGAACTATATTACAGTAATTCAACTATATCATAGCCTCTTTGTAAGTTTAATAATAATTAATTTAATACTTATTATAGATAAATTTATAAATATACACATACAAAATTAATGACCAGACTGGAAAGCAGAAGAAAAGCGTAGTTCGAACTTTGCTTCCAACGGGAATCGGACCCGAGACCTCACGATTAGCATTCAGGTGGTTAACCGATTGGGCCACGTCAAATATTGTAGAAATCATTTAAAATAAATAAATCCAAAAAATATATATTTTAGTAAATATACATACAATCGTAAAATCATCACAGGGATCATATTTTAAAAGTCTTTACAAAAGAAATCACAAGGTTAAATATGTGTTAACAAATTGTCCCCAGGAGAACCGAAATATGACTACGAATTGAACAGTTTGTCTACGAAGTCCGCTCAAAGAACTACGAAGACCGCGGCCCTAGGGAGCGACATAAATTGGATTACATGGAGGCTTAACGACTTTAGGCGCCATTACCAAACGCCAATACAGCCTTAAGAATCTCAATTGAGTGTCGGAGGCTCTGCCCGACTCTGCGTAGGTAAATGAACCTATGCTACGTGACGAATTAACCCTCAAAGCTGGCTTTGAATTTCTATTTCGGGTGAGCTAACAGCTATACTTTATTTTGTAAACGTATTCGATATGAATCGCTTAGGAGAATATAATGAATTAGATTAGCGGGAAAATATAACTTATATTTAAATTTTGTTACTGAGCATTTCTCAAGTAATCGTTTAACAAAGGATCTGATTGCGTCATGTATTAATGGGCAATACAGTGCAGAATATATAGCTAGTTTAGTGATTTTTAGTTCAATTTATATTTCATAGAGGCATTGAATAAATGAATTGTTTTCAATTTTTCGGAAATCACCAATAATTTTCTGAAGTCCATTTTATTCCAATATTTATTTAACAAGCAAGAAATTAAAACAATTTAAATTAATCTAAAACATTGTCATTAGGATTAAAGCGCAAAGTGCCCAATATGCTGACAGCAGTCCCCGCCTGAATAGCCAATCTAATCCTCTGGCGAAGGAAGCTACCAGCCCTGCCATCCGTACTGGATTCTAATTGTTTTCTGATTAATACACGATTGACAAGCAAACCCACCATAACCAATACAAATTTCATTCATCTTCCTCCCCACACGCGATTCGTTTGAATCTTTTCACCAGTCCACCCCATAATTTATGGGTTTCCGTGTATTGTACGCATGCATGTCACCGTCCGAAAGCGCTCAATGTTCCTTGATGCATGACAGTATCGATTTTCGTATAGCGTTAAAAGGATCCATTTGGCTGTAATGGACGAATATAATTTGCATTGGCGCGGTCACGCACTGCCTTCGCCGTTACTTTGCACATTTCAGGGCGCGTTCATTAGCGGGCACAGTGCATACGCGTCGCTAGGCAACGGATTATAACAGCACGGCGATTGCTTAGCAATAATGTAAATTATGGTGGTATTAGAAAGGCTTGGAAGTTTAGATTACAAGAATCTTTAAATAATTATAAATAAAATACTAAAAAAGTGTTCATAAGCGTGGCTCAGAATTCGACGTAGTTCAGTTGTTTGGGCCTTGACTCTGTATAAGTGGGAACAGGGTTCAAATCCCGTCTGAGCATGAACAAAAAGTTTAATTAATTTCTATGGACATTTTCGTAATAAAAATACATTTTCGATATGCACCGAATGGTACAGTGAGGTTCTCCGAACAGGTAATAGTATGTGCTTGTAAATAGCGACATGGCTTCCCACCTGTCACATTGAGTACTGACTATCTGGTCAACACGTGGATTCAAGGTAGCCATAAAATTGCTAATTCAGATTATCCCGCAAGGGTTAATGGTCTTGGACGACGTTTGCCTTTGTGTTCGTATTTGTTGAATAAAAGGAACTTTGTGATATGATTACTCTATATAATATTTATATTTGCATCCTTCTACATTAATTTAGAATGTGCTTGTAGTGTAAGAGTATAAAATTCTATCTCATTATATCTGTTTCTATTATAGAAGCATATATCACAAAGTTTCCGAGAACTGGTACAAGTATTTTCATTACAATGACATCCATACATCTGTTAAAAAAATTGTTGTATCAGTTTTGTTAAAAGTATCTCCATAATACAACAACTTAAGCAAACTGTGAAGCCAATACTTTTGAGTCCAAATTCCAATTAGGTAGAGAAACCATAGGACATCTGATTGAAGGCAATCGGTACAGGCGAGACCTATCAGTCAGTTTATTAAAATCAGAACAGAGGCCTCGGGCCATTCATTACTGAACGACCACTGTTTGCTTATAAGGGATGTTGCGTTTACACGATCAAATACAAAGTTGGAATGATTATATCGTATCAGTATTATTCAATAAAAATATGTTAGCATTTATTTAAATATATTACAATAGCGTGTCAAATGTGTGAGAAGGCTAATAGGTGTGAGTTAAGCAAGAGTGATTTGTCAAGATCGTTCCTGGATAGTGTATGCCTATTCCATTAGGGATGAAGTGGCGTAAATATAAGTATTAAAATAACGTTTAAACTGTTACCGCTATCTATGATAAATCTATGATCAAAAGCGTAACATCAGTAATTTCATTTAGTTCAAGTTTATTACGACCGTTAGTATATTTTAATATTATCACAGAAGGGTTTTTACGCCTAAAATGTCAACCGTAGTATTAAAATTTATTAATTCAATAAAATTCACAATAATTGGTATTTCGTAAAATCAAAGAAGTCCTCACCTTGGTTAACCTAATATATTATTACTTAATATACCATTTCATTATTATATATTAGTTCCTAATTTACATAATATTCGTAGCATGAAATTCAACTGATTGGCAGCTATCCCTTATAACAACAAATTCCAAGACACGATTACATTTCATTCCAGGATTCTTTAACGGCGAACACGAAATGAATTTTCAAAGAATTAATTTCTAAGTTTGTGCGCACCCTTTGTTACGATTGGTATTAATTAACTCTTTTGTAGTCATTTAATTAATCGCAGACAATGGCTCGATACAGCGACTTCAAAGAGTCCCAACTCACTACAAAGTATTCGGTGAAGTTATTAACATGACAGAGTGTCTTTGGAAAATAAATTCATAGTTTAGTAGCTCTAGGCTGGGTCCTAAATAAATTGCTACTGTGGCTTTATTTCTAGACTGTTGGTAGGCGTAATTAAGTGTAACAGGCTTTTTGAATACGAGCTAGTTACTGGAATCGTTTTTCTACACATACACATCACGCCCGATTCTCTGTAGAAAGACAGAGATCACAGAGCTTCCGATCTTGAAACATACTTTCGCTTCATTGACACTCATACACCTCCTCATACACACTTGGTGGTTATAGGTACTTCTCGCGTCACCCTTTTTCAATATGGCGTCTATCTGACTGTCATATATATTAGGTCGGCCTCTACGTAACCACCTTTCCATTTCACCAACATATTATATTCCTTTTGTCAATTTCCTATCATTCATCCGCATTATACGTCCAAACCATCGAAACATGTTCTATCTCTATCTCAAAAATAGGTTGAAGACAGACTGCATTTTAACTGCAAGCCAGTTGCAGTTCAGCTCGATAAAGCAAAGAGTTTCGTTATGACGCTGTCACCATCTTCGTAGCCTCAGTAGTAGTTCAGATTCTGTTGCGACTTAAGTTACATTGGTTTGAGCAACTAAAATGACTGTCTAAAGCCTAACAGACATAACTTTGTATGTATTTAGATGTATTTTTTAAAATCACATTGAAATATAAATCATACAACAGGCGTACTTGTCCCGTTTAAGGATTACCTCCAGCAGACTGTAGGGAGAGATAGGCAAGGCAAGGACTGGTGAATGATTGACGTGTGCGTTGTTCATAGTGCATAATCAAGATATATACTTACTATAGAAAAATCAAGATTTATACTTTGTCGAAGTCATCCGTTCTTTTCCAAAAGATTGATACCGTGGAATGTAATCACAACCCCGGTAACTATCCCTAAAAGTAAGGGACGAAATGACGAGTGTATGTTAATATTATGTTTGCATTGTTCTATACACCCTTCCAGAGATTATGGATGTGCGACGTATGCAAATGTGCTCATAGGATTACCGTTACAAGAATCTCATTAACCGTTTCCTCTGCTTGCTTGTTGTGCGCAATCGCTCACTACTAGCCTATTAGATTTGCAAGGGGCCTATTCTCATTTAACTATTATAGAAATAGTTAAAATGTAGTTTACTAGACTGTTTACAAACAATAGAAAATTTATACTTTATTGGGTGATAAGAATTGATATATTTCTGATGAAGTTGGATGCAAGAATTTATATAAATACTCGTAGTTATGGCAAGTTTTACCCACCACATTTGTAACCAAATTAATTGTTATTCTACACGTACATTAGTCGATATTTAAAACTAGTAGTAGTAATAGATCCGTAAAATAATACATGTTGACATATACTCACTTTTTGGGGTAGACAAATCCTCGGAGATATAATGCTCTCTATGTCACTATAACATAACTAGCGTGATTATTTTTACACAATATCTAATAAGGGCTACATAGAGCACAGCTTAATTTATTTAATTCTGTTAACTCAATTTATTATCAGTTTCTTGGTCACCACTGAACTGCCATTAAGAAAAGCAGCTTTATACCGTTCTGTTATGTCCCAACTACTTTTCATAGCCCTAGAATAGGCCTGTAGGCTTTCGTGCGGGGCAGGTTCAATCTGGCAGTGGCCGCGGCGTTTCGTGTTTTAATCGCGCTCTCGCGTGACCTAACCTGCCTTGACACTTCAATTAACTTGCTTTATGCTCCTCGGAGCAAGCGCGCACCTTGCCTGACAGCCTTTTCCAATAGATTTCGTGTGCTACTGTTTGACTATTTGAACTTCTTAGGCAGGTTTTTTATATCTAAATTTGCAGTGCAATTGGGTGTTTAAAACGGCTTTATGTACCTCCTTAAATTTATCTTCTTTCAGTGCAGAAAATTATTGGCTTAATTCAAAAGGAATGAGTTATTGCAGCATATTTTCAATTAATTCTTAAATAGGAATTAACTATTTAACTCTTGACACACCACTCATTTATTAATTTTTACCTATTTGTAATTTAATATTAAGGTATTTAATTCATACGTATTTTTTAATCACTAGAAATTTAAACGTAAAACTTACATAGTAGGCAACAATCCTCTGAAACTTTGAGCAAACAAAAGATGTCATTACACAGATATTCTTTTGTTACACTCGTAAAGTGAGCCATTTGAGCTTCTGCCCACTATTCTCACTGATAAGGGCTTGATAAAGTTTACTGCCTCGTGCTTTATTCACATCTAGATCTCCTAAGTCCACCCTCATGATGAGAGTGGGTTTTTAACGAGCTTGAAAAGGACGTTAGTGTCACCGTAAAGTTAAAGTTTATTTGAATCCCATTATAAATAACTTTGTACTGCAATCGGTGTTTGGAAATTTCATAAATTATGTTATTCGTTATAAATGTAGCACAAAGTGTTTTGAATTGTTTTATACTCATCATACTGGATATCTTCGTGAGTAAATAGTAATTTTTAATGTATCGACAAAAGTTCTTGCTTTGGAATGAATATCAATACATTAGTAATCTTGAAATCACAAATCTAAGTAACCACTAAGCCGAAAGAAACCAAAAAAATCCGTACAAAAAATACACGCTCATTCGAAAGCCATTAGAGCTTTGCATTTGATATTATAATCCAGGTATTCAGATAAGCATAAATTATTAGTGGCGTAATAAAAAGCCCTCGCATGACTTCCGCTGGGCGGGCGGCGACACGCGACGCGCTAATTACGCGAGGTGGCGCTACCTGTGCTTTACAACGCGATTATCATGCCCGTTACGCCTGTCGCGATCAAGTGCCTACCTTTGGACTACTAGGCCCTCAGAAAGTAAGGATGCATATGTTATGTAAAGCATACGTGGATATGGATTGCGTATATATTTTATTTATGGACAAATTTACATTGAGTGCAAAGAAATGTTTGTAGATAGTAGTAGTAGACTACTTTTTAATATAATATTATAAACGTTAGGAATACTTTACCAAACCAATTAATTATGCATTGAAAGGGGTTCATTTTGGTCTCATGTATTTACACTATATATCGAACAAAACACAAATACAAAAACACAAGCTTCGTAGGAAATATCCTACATTTGAAAGTAGCGGCTCTCGAACTAATTAATACTTATTACTAAGCCTATTCAATGCACGTTATGCTTATTTTGCATGACATATATGTACATACCCTCACGTAATTTAATTCCTTTCGGGGTGGACAGAACATTGCAGAAATTCCTCGGCACTCTTTACCATACCAACTTTTTCACATTACACGACTCCTTAAAACCTTATATCCCTGACGTCCCACTGTTTATCTCCGCATGTCTGCTCGTGCCTAAATAATGAGGAGCGTGAAGCCTGTGTCGGAGGCTTGTCATCGGCTGTCGAGGGCGCATTGTCTGTTCATTTGCAATTTAAATAGGATTACACTCAGTTTGCCACGACAGGCAGATTTCGATCGAATGAGCTCAATGGATTTGGAACTAATAACATGCCTAATACATGTTCACTATGCTATTTAGTTTGTCATGTAAATTGAATGGAACTAGCTGCTTGGTAGAGTAAAAGTGTGGTAAAAGATGAATAGGTTTGTAACGGGGTTAATATAAATTGAGTTGACAATAAATATCACCACCATTAAACATGTTGATTAATATAAGTGATAAGTTGACAGTAAATATTTTTACGACCATTTCACACGTGTTAGCCAGATAGTACAAATGCGACATGTGGTTATGTGGTAGTGTAACTAAAAGAATTATCAGAAGTTCCTAGATTACTTTAAGTTTTATCTCCGAAAGACCAAACAGGGGTTATGCAGCATTTGAAACCTTTTTTTTGCTGATTATAATATAAGTTATATACGAGTAAGTTCGTAAATAAGACCGATCTAAGCCACTTGCTCTCTCACAAGACTTGCGTAGCATCGCCCTGTCACTTGCAATTACTCCCTAACCGCGCTCGATGAACTCAAGTTGTCATATTAAAAATGCTATCATAGATTGGAAGGCTGATTTAAATAGCATAAATATTCAATATCCAGTTTATTATGGCCGGCGCAGCCGAGTTTTTATTGAATAAATTTGAATTCATTCTAAACTGCGCGCGAAAATGAGGTTTTTAAGCCTGTAGAATTAATGACGATGATTTAATAAAGATTTGCAATGGAGATCGCCACTCGAATTTCAACTTTAGGCGAAGAGTATTAGTTCTTATTTACTCCACGTAGGACATTTTAGTTAATAAACACAAGTTAGAATACATATGGTAAAGAAAACAGCTTAATAAAGGAAAAGAACTAGCTACGAATGGCGATGGACTATGTGTGATTCGTGTTGGTTGTTCATTATTCCGTATAACGATGCATTAAGTGGTCAAGGACCTTCACAGATACAAAAGAGTATTCAAGGTTCCAACTACTTCAAAAGGGTTAATGGACCTGAAGCATATGTTTATTTAAAATGGCGAGTGCTTTGTAAGAATGTATGTCCCCGTATTTAAATTGGTAACATAGACAAGCAGTGCTTTCACATTAGTGTTAACTACAGAAGTACACATCACACCTGATTCCCTACAAAAGGTTGGGCAGATATCATGGTATCATGGTTCCCAATTTGTCACGATCCGGGAAAGCGACTTTTGCCACAGTACATGTTTTTTATGATGACTATCTGTTAATGTTCTACTCTGTAATGACAGAGTATAATAATTTTATATGTATCTGTAATATTTTTTTTTTATTTAGGTAATGTCAGATAGATGCCATATTAAAAAAGAGTCACGTTAGAAGTACCTAGTGGGGGTACGCCGAGGGTGTATAAAGCGGGGTATGAGTGTCAATGAAGTGAAAGTGGTTTGTCAGGATCGGGACGGATGGGGACCCGTGATCTCTGCCTACCCCTCTGCAGGGAGTCAGGCGTGATGTGTATGTTTTTGATATGACAGTCAGTTTAGTAATAATGTTATAACGACGATTGGCCCATATATAATAGCAATAAATGGGTGAAGAAAGGTCGTGAGATATGGCCTTCATTAGATTAAGGCTTTTTGTCAGAGATATAGATCAGAATTGAAACCCTTACAAAACTGTTCTTAACAGCTTGTAGCATGAAGCAATAGAAACATAATCTCAATAAATAAATGGAAATTACTGTAAGAAAATCTGTATTTAATGTGTACCTACAATTACAGGTACCCCATCTCATATAAAGCTTTTGAGTTTCCATACCTGTTAGTATAGTATTCTTATAATCTGTGGTAAAGATAATTCACGTCACGTTAAGTACTCCTTATTAAGCAAAACAAGGGTACGAAAATGAAAGTATTCAAGAGCCGTCATACTAACCACAATGGTGATATCTAGAGCCTCTCAGTACGTTGGAAGGGTAAAAAGTCTTGAAGTATAAGATGAGTGATGTATTTAAATGTGTTTCCAAGGAAATTGACTACATTCTTTGTCTACACTCTAACAATAAATAAAATGTAATATGTGTCATTTTATATAATAATAACAACAGTCGTTATATTGTAAATAAACTTATATTTCTTAACAAAGAAACACGAACAGAAGGTCAAAATAGAAAACAGTTTCGTTCTTCCTTACAAGCTACGTATTTACATAATTGATCAATAGTTAGCGCAGAGTCCGGAGCATCAGAATCGCCTCCATCAGCCAGAGGGACAGCGGACACACTGCAGACAGCCGCGCGCCCATACTGCGCACTGCCAACAAGAAAAATATGTATTACACTTTATATACTGCTAGGTCTGGGACGCAAAAAGAATGTCAACTAGCCGCCGTTCTTTCCGGTATGTCGAAGGAGGCGACTCAGGGACAAGGGGAAAATAGGATCTATTGGGTGATGGTATAGCAAACTGTCCATTATGAGAAATCTACCCCAATCTTCTTGCTAATAAGTGAAGTTCAAGGGCGTGAATGTATATACGTATGAAAATCAGCTACCTTGTTACAGGCTAACTAAGGCTAAGTTTTGACACATAATATTTTGATTAATGATTTAATATGCATCTCTTTTCTGATTGTTAAAGGAATAGCCATTACCAGCCAGACCAATATAATTATTCACATGTATGCATAGTAAATTAATTTTGAAACTTTATACCACCGAATCAAGAAAACCGTTAATTTGCACCTAACCTGCAGACAACGATCTAAACCTACATTTGCTAACGAGCACAAACTTGAGATAGACTTACTAAACATTCAAATACAAAATTGAATTACCACAGTAAATAATAACAAAAATAAACTAACTAAAAACCCACATATCCACACTCACCCATCAACATAGCCTGCCTGGTATCCGCGAAAGGCTCCACATCAGCCACCTCCGACTCGTTAGAAGTGACAAAGGGCACGGGGATCCTGGCCGTGCAGCGCACCCGGATGGTGTCACTCCGGGAGACGTAGGAGCTGGGGATCCTCAGGCCCAGGGAGGCCGTCTGCAGCCCGTGCTGGTGCTGTGTCACTTCGTATCTTAGGAGTAGTGAGCGGTCTTTTACCTGGGGAAGGATATTAGGTACAAAATATTAATAATAATATTTGGACATTGTTACACCAGTTGAACTAGCCCCTTGGTAAATACATTTAAGACTTGTGTTAAGGGTACTAGTCAACTTAAATTTAAGAAATATATACTTATTATATATAGATAAATACATATATAGCATATATAATCAACAACCAGACTGGAAAGCAGAAGAAAAGCGTAGTTCTTAACTCTGCCTCCACCGGGAATCGAACCCAGGACCTCACGATAGCGTTCAGGTGGCTAACCAACCGCGCCACGGAGGTCGTCAAAATAAAAACAAGGTTACGTAATTCATTGTGGAGTTGAGGTTAAGGTGGCAGTGGAGCGATTGTGGTGGGTGTGATTCAATGGCTATTTCAAACTCTGGAGTAGACAATTAAGTGGTAAGCTGTGTCGACGTTTACAAAAACTGACCGAAGTTTGGTTCTGAATAGGTTAGTTTTTTACGATGTTTTACTTTACTTAACGTCTATTTGGTACATTTCGAAAATATATTTTTACTACGATTATGCACATTTAACATACATATTAATTCTAATCCCGATTGGTACATGCCACTTAATTTCTCAGCTAGTTCTTGCAATAAAAATACATTTGCTAAACGCAACAAATACTACAGTGACGGAAACGGTAACAAGTACTAGTCAATGGTTGTAAATGGCGACATGGCTTACCACCTGTCACATTGAGTACTGACTATCTGATCAACACGTGGGTTTGAGGTGGCCATAGAATCGCTACCTCTGCAATTGTAGAGGTAAAATCTAGAACCGCTCTCGAAATCCAGAATATATGTACCTCCTCTCCATCAATGTCCCAAGTGAGGAGTGCGGCGGGGAAGGACCTCCCGGAGGAGCAGTTGAGGTGCAGCCACTCGCCTCTGCCCTCCACTTCATGGCCAGTTATTCTGGGGCCCTCTTTCGGCAGATCTGGGAATTAATACTTACAATTAGTATGAAGAACATCACGTGGACTACACATGTTTAAATGAACTTAGAAAAATACGGAATCACACTTCAAAAATACAGTTCTAAACCAAAGTTACGTTTAGTGTAATTTTATATAAAACTACAACCCCAATATTCATATTACAAAGTGACCTTGGAGATAATATCGTATCCAAGGTTCTGTTCACCCCAAAAGGGATTAGAGAAAGTAAATGTATATGTATTTATGTATACTGTATTTTAATTTATACTCAAGGTGTCAATCGATAGTCTCTGCCTATTATGTATAATTACATATATCGTTAAAAATTTTCGCTAATCTATAACATATAACAATTAAAATCTTTTAATCATTTTCGGGATTGACAAAATCTAGCACTTAATATTGGGTTTATTATTGCATCTACAACTTTCACCATATACTAAAGATGGCGATTTCTCCACGAAGTTTTCTTTCACCGTAAAGTCAACATATTAATCGAATAGTGACAAAATACGTATGAACATTTGGACTACTACTTCCATTGGTGCATGAATCCTAAACCCTCAGTTACAAAAACCTTTCCCCCACTTGGGACTAACTCTCTGAATAAATAAATACATTAAAATATAAAAAGTCGAAAGCGGGCTCTAGCTGAGTGAATGGGAAAAGGATTCGATCGATATTAGAACTTTTACTCTTACCAATGGAAAGTTTCAGTATTAAACAATATTGGTATCGTAAAAACATATGACAGTCAGATAGTCACGTCCGATACCATGCAGGGGGGTAGGCAGAGATCATGGGTCCTTATTTGTCCCGATCTTGACAAACATCTTTCGCTTCATTTACACTCGTATACCTCCTCATACACATTTGGCAGTTATAAGTACTTCTAACGTCACCCTTTTTCAACATAGCGTCTATCTGACTGTCATATGGCTTATTGGGCCAGCCCCAAAGAAACCGCCCTTACACTTACACTCACATATTACCTTTTGCCAATCTGCTATCATTCATCCGCATAACATATCCAAACCATCGAAGCATGCCCTTTTCAATCTTAGTGACTACATCTTCTTACGAACCTCAAAGCAATCCTAACATGCTTCTCAGTGACCGCATTTCGACGGCGTTGATTGTATTTTCATGCTTCTTTTGCCATACCCAACCATCAGTACCATAAGTCAATGTTGGAACCAGCACAGTCATATGAATAGCCATTTGAGAAACCAACAGATATTAATGGAGAAAGTATACGAGTATAAATTATTCCCTCATTAAGAAGGATTCATCCTCCAACCTTCAGCACACTATTTTTAATTTTAGAAATACACAAGACAAACGCATTCAATAATATTAACCCTTGCGGGGTAGCCCAAGGTTCATGTGTCCGTCTCTGCAACTGTGAAGATAGTAATTCTATGGCCACCTCGAACCCACGTGTTGACCAAACAGTAAGTACTTAATGTGACAGTTGGCAAGCCATGTCGTCATATACAAGTACTAACTATTATCTGTTCGGGGAACAGGTGGGAACCTACCTCGCGATGTTTTTCCTCGCCATAATATGGACACCTGAACCTATGACTACCCCGCAAGGGTTAATGGTCATGAACATGTATGTATGTGTTGTGTATACTCACAAATGACGTCCATGCGGCCCTCCCCGGCGGCGGAGAGGAAGGCGGGCCCCTCCGTGGAGACCTCGCAGCGGTAGCAGCCGCTCGAGCGGAGGGTCACCGACGACAAAGTCAGCACGCGGTCCGTCGACTTCGACAGCTACCAACAGATAGGTAGGTAATTGGTGTTAGGGTATAGAGTAACAGTAAGAAAAAGGTTGGACCAAGCCTTGGACTGATTAAAATATCTCCACGGTCACTTATTAGCTTAATATAGGGGTTGTGATGTCGTATGAAAAATTGGTGACTGTTTGCTATCCTATTCCCAATAGATTTCATATAGGGACTAGTTAGTCGCCCCTTATGAGCTGCCGGGAAGAACGACAGCTATTTATCACTTTTTTCCGTCCCAGACAAGCTAAGGACATAAGTAAGCTAAAGTTACACATATAAATCACGCCTGATTCCCTGTAGAGATGTAGGCAGAGATCACGGATCCCCAGTTGTTCCGATCCTGACAAACCACTTTCGCTTCATTGACACTCATACACCTCTTCATACACACTCGGCAGTAATAAGTACTTATAAAAGAATAAAAATATATTAATTAAGCTAAAGAATACAAAATACTTAGTTGAGTAGTACTCACATCGACCTTAACCCCGTCCACCCGGAAGGCGTGCGGCGGGTGCTCCAACGCGGGCAGGTACCGGTAGAACTCCTCGTGGTCGCGGTACCACTGCACGGAGTAGAGGCGCTCGCCCTGCAGCGAGTAGTTGCACAGCAGCCGCGGCGACTGCCCGCGCACCGCCACGCGAGGCACTGAGAAGTACTCCAGACGCACCGGGCTGCACGCTGCGGAACCAACATTGCTACATAGTATAAAAAAGTCGCTTTATAATAATAATAATATTTAGGACATTATTACACCAATTGAACTAGCCCCTTGGTAAGTTCATTTAAGACTTGTGTTAAGGGTACTAGTCAACGTATATTTAACAAATATATACTTATTATATATAGATAAATACATATATAAGCAACGACCAGACTGGAAAGCAGAAGAAAAGCGTAGTTCTTAACTCTGCCTCCACCGGGAATCGAACCCGGGACCTCACGATTAGCGTTCAGGTACTTAACCAATCGAGGCACGGAGGTCGACAAATTTCTTTCTCTGTCCCTATGTCCCTTTGTATGCTTAAATCTTTGAAACTACGCAACGGATTTTGATGCAGTTTTCTTTATAGATAGAGTGATTCAAGAGGAAGGTTTATATGTATAATAACATACATTAAATAGTGGAGTAGGCTATATATTTTATACCCGTGCAAAGCCGGAGTGGGTCACTAGTACATACATAACATACATACGCTTCATGAACTGTATCATACACACGCCCTTTTTATTGTGGCGGGCTAGTCAGAGGCAATCTTCGAAATTTCGGAGCCAAGCTTGCGTTTTACTACATAGACAGCACCCAACTTGTAAGGTAGTGAACGGTATCGCTGTATACAGAGGTATTAGCTATTATCTACATCGAGGGATAGGCTGGTTTAGCGGTGACACTTCACAGAGTACATGAATAGTCTGACAAACCTCTCTGAACAGCCAGAGTGTGATGACAGACAACACATGGGCTGACCAGATAGTTAGCGCTCAATATGACAGGTTGTAAGGCGTGAGTATAATTATGTTTACCCTCACCGTAGAATTCGAAATATTACACAAATGTTCTTAGTCTAGGTAGCCTGGTACGTAAAAAATAATGCTAAATACCGTCATGTCATAAGAGACGACTAAGGAAAAAGGAATAAAAAGAATCTATAGGATGATGGACTAGCAACCTGTCACTAATGTTCCATATGACGTCACAGCCCTAATATTTGTGCTGTATTCAAAGTTCTGTCTGTAACGGATTAAAGTAAGTGAATGTAAATGTATGTAAGAATATAGAAATGCTTGTGCCAGTGATTTTAATGAAATACCGAATACTACGAATTTTGCAAATAAATGTCATCGATTTGAAATCAATATTAATTTATGGTTTCTTAATTAAAGTAATGTTTTGATCGAGTCTACGGTAACCCTGCATGAAATTATTAATATTGAAGTTTAATCAGGAATAGAATGCAACCAGTTGCTGTTGGGTGATGGACAATTTATGATCATACTTCTACATTCATTTCATCTTGGCCTTCAAGAAATAAAATAAAAAGAACTTTGAATCCTTTTGCTTATAAATTTATAAGAGGATTGTGGAAGTAAATGGAATAAATACTAATAGCATTTACATACACATTCACGTTCTTTAATCCCTTTCGGGTTGGACAGAACCTTAGGAAAATGAAAACAAGTACTTGGTCACTTTTTGTATGAATATTAGGGTTGTAATGTTATAATGGAACATTGGTGACAGATTGCTAGCCCATCGGCTAATATAATATTTACCCCTAAACCATTGACTTGCCGGGAAGAACGGCGGCTAGTTAGCATTCTTTTTGCGTCCCAGACTTGCGAGGGACTCTGTTTTGTATCTGGGGTGGAGATATTATTATTTATATTACAAATAATCTCGCAATCGCATATAAAACCACAAGTTCTTACAAGGAAGGTTTTCTATCTACTGCGAACCCATTGCGGATAGATGACTTATACCGCGAATGATAGACAGGTTTTCTCATGATTAACACATAATTACAATAAACACATTTAGTCGTTCTACGGATTTGTTTGATATGGACGTTATAATGTGGATTAAATAGAATCATAATTGACTGACGAGTCCATACTAATGAATACAAGATATTCTGTCTTGTTGAAATAAAATGTTTTTATGACTTTCAACTAGAATACAATAATGATTTTTTTATATTATTACGATAACTTTCCCAGTGATTATATGATTTTTGGTTAACAAAATACCTATATAACTAATATAATCAAAAACAACTCTTTGATTTTTATCTCGCTCCTAGTATATTTCCACGAAATTCAAACAATTATAATTTCAAGCAATCACAGCCAGGGAAATAGCGTCACAACAAACAAAATACTATCGACCTGAGGACCTTTTATTTTAACAAAATTATCAGAAGTCACGTTTTACACAAAAAATTGGTTGATTGTAACAGAACTGAACTAGTCGTCTTTCTGCTCGTTATGTTATAAGTAAGATCTCGTGCTAGTCTCAGACTAATATGGAATACTAACCAGCTGCCAATCTTGTTGTCGAAGGGACTACGAGTGTATGCGATGAACTATCACAATGAACTATTTTGACGACCTCCGTGGCGCGATCGGTTTGACGCGCGAACGCTAATCGTGAGGTCCCGGGTTCGATTCCCCGTGGAGGCAGAGTTAAGAACTAACTACGCTTTTCTTCTGCATTCCAGTCTGGTCGTTGATGTTGTTTGTATGTTTGTTTTTATCTATATATTAACACAAATCTTAAATGTACTTACCAAGGGGCTAGTTCAATTGGTGTAATATCGTCTTACAATATTATATTATTACTATCAACCTGTTGCCAGTATTTCATATTAAAGCATATCAGGACATATGTATACACTCTCCCTTTTCCAAATTATGTACGTAAACGAAACCAAATTTTTAAATCACATTGATTAGTACATGCAAAGGACGGGATTCGATCCTCGGACCTCTAGTAACAAGTCAAAGTATTATTTATTTACTGAAATTTAATATGGTCTCTGTAACCCTCCTCTTAAATATATTGGATAGTATGGAACCCCCTTCTGGTCTGGTTATGGAACCTAACATATATACATGTACATTACATACACATACATACATATTCACGGCTCTACGTCCCCGAAGCGATAGACAGAGATCGCCACTTGGAACGATTCTGACAAATCTTTCATGCTTCACTCATACCCAATTAATTTTCTCATACATGCTCTTTTGTTCTTCACGCTGTACTATATTAAATGTATTTAACTCATTAAATGGAATGAATACAGACATCGACCCCATGATTATCCCTCGCGGTTATTCAGAGTGATGGCTTGGGCAATCTTCCTTATTATGGAGAAAGTGATCTATGGCTTTAAATTACTTACTTTCCTCCAAATAGTCAGCAACCAGCGTACAGGCGTGTCGACTATTACAAATAATAGGCAAATTGCTAACCAAATATTTTTGTTCATGTTAATTACATGTTTTTTAATTCCATTGCTTAAATATGCCTCCCTACCTACCTTTTGAATACTTTTGAAATACAGGAAACTTCCGGTTGGTTAAGGTTGGTTAAATAAAGCAATCATTTGTGTGTTATTCTAAAGAACCCTTTCAGAACACAAATAGCGTTTCAGCGATAAAAACGTAATTAAGGATTAAAAATTAATAGCGATTAACCCGTGCGCGCCCCCTCGGAATTACTCATAAACAATTATTGCGGAGTTAGCAGCTTTATCGGGGAACGTAATAAAGTTATTTATCATGATAACAGCCTTTTTTGAATTGGTCATGTAATTATTGTTGTCATGGATTTTGATCACGGCATGCGATTGTTGTTTGTTATAAAGTGTGACTGCTATGGCGGAATAGTTTGTCATTTCATCAAAAGCAATGGTGGTTGAAAAATAGGATTAAATAAAATAATATGTCCGAATGTTTTAGATCTTTTATCCATATAGTATTGCTAAAAAAATAGTTGAGCTATTTTGAAAAAAATAATGCAGTATTATGTCGTCGATGGGTGTGTCGATGGGTGAGCCGCGAGAACATATACAGATAAAATTGGAGACAAGGCGAGTATGTAGAATGCGAACACCAGAAAATAATGTATGGAAAAATTTATTAGTGAGTGTTAGTGAAACTAGAGAGATTTGTAAGAATCGTTCAAATTGGCATTCCGCCTATACCGTTAAGGACGCAGGCGTGCATATATGTATGTACTGTTGGGATTGTTAAGATGGTTTGAGTTCATGGAGCAGATGGATGATCGCATGAACAGTACTTACGCAAATAGTATCAATAAAGAGGATACCCTATATCGATATGATCAACAGTCATAATTAAACAGATTAAGAAGTATCTTTTTTTTCAGGCGTTTTGTGAAGATTAAGTTTTCACGAGGAAGTTAAGAGTAAGGTGTGACAGAGGCTACAGGGTTTGAATCATAATCTTTTAAGGTGTTAGTGGATATTATTTGACATGACATACAATATAACTCAACAAAGTATTTTGAAATATAGAAAAAACAATGTTAACTAGCCCCCGTTCTTTTTGGAATATTCTAGGTGGCGGCTAGAGGGGTTAGGGTCAATGAAATCTATTGGTCGATAGTTAGCAACCTGTGACCAATGTTCCATATAACATCACATTCGCAATATTCATACTGCACTGGAAATAAAATCGTCACTCCAAAGTTCTATCCAGCCCTAATGGGATTATTTTTAATGCCTTCAGTTTCTATACACAGATTAATTACACTGTAGGCTTTAATAATAACTACGTGGGCGTAACTGTAAAACATCAAATCCTTTATACTACGAATTATACACCGACTACGAACATTTTACATTTTATCGTAGAGTATATAAATATATACATTATATACAATCTTATCAAAGAACGTACACCACGTGTTTCATGCACACCCATTAATATCTCATACACGCTCTTCTATTCTTAACGTTACATGCACGACATAAAGTAAGAGAGATTTGTCAGGATCGTTTCAGGTGGCGATCGATAGTCTCTGCCTATCCCATTGCGGGACGTAGAGGTGTGAATGTGTGTTTAAACAAAATTTGAGTAGTTGCAATTATGTAACTATCCTAAATCTAATGTTTTATAGTTCTGTTAGTTTTTGGTATGCTCGTCTTCAAACTACAACTTCAGAACCCACAATATAGAAGGTATTTGATTTAAAACTTTCATTGTGTCTTTTGTACTAAAATGTTGATGTAATACATACTATGTATGTTTGAGCTTAAGTATTTTCTTATTTAAGCTAGCAAGGCGTGCCACAGCTGCGTGGGGTAGGTCGCAGTTGGTGAACTGGACAACGCGACGTTGTTTCGGAAGATTTATTGTCAAACTCAAAAGTAGTAAGAGCTCAAGTCCAAAGTATTCTGTGACAGACTTAAAGTTGCTTCTTTTATTAAAGTTTTGTGAATTTAATTTTTGTAAACTTAAATTTTACTGTCCTGCATTTAAACAGAATGTTGCAATGTTACTAATCTGCTAGTAAATGGAATCATAGCTTTTTTTTTCTCGTAAAAATACAAATGAAATACATATCTGATGATAAATTCTGGTTTGAAACATACGTCCATAACGCTTTTTAATTCTAGTTTAGTTATGTTTTCCAGTAGATATCAAATCCGGAACTACATACTCCGCCTTTCAGAGAAATTAATACTAGACTATCACAAAAATATTCTAATTATAATAATAATAAAAGCATTTATTTACAGCAACAAAAACATACACAATACAAATATTTTACAAATCAAACTTACAAACTAGGAGGTATAGCTTGTGCATGTTATTGTCGCAGCAAAAGGGTTCTAACTCAGCTTGGTATGTTACGTTTGGTGGCAAACGCAACGCTGATTATTATGTTAGAACCAACAAGAGGACAAAATTAACTATAAGAGCTTAATAAACATACATATTAATAAGTGTAAACTATAAATAAATTATTGTGTTACGTATTGTAATAACATTGAAATTATACAGTATATGAATGTTTTTAATGCTTATATTATGTGTACGATATATATTTTTAGAAATACATATAATACAAAGATATACAACGTAAAATATGAAAAAAAATATGTGTCACAATTACATGTTATTGTCCAGTCAACACAGTGTAGCGGCTGGATCGGGGGGCAACGTTGGGAGCACACGCCTCTTTTTGCTGGCTGAGGAAATGTTCCTTGAGTAACCGTTTTAGTTTTGTTTTAGTGTTTAGTTTTAATTTTCTATAAATACTTTTGTGATAGTGCTGGCTTGACAACAATATATGATAATGTTCTGCATACATAAGTAAACAACCACTAAAAAGCAGTTTAAATCTTAGCAGTCTAAATTAGTTCACGTAGCCAAGCGATAATGAAAGCTATTGTTATACTACTGAACTACTATTTTGCCTTAAATGCATTAGTAGAC
This sequence comes from Leucoptera coffeella, assembly GCA_030578115.1. Lineage (NCBI taxonomy): Eukaryota > Metazoa > Arthropoda > Insecta > Lepidoptera > Lyonetiidae > Leucoptera > Leucoptera coffeella. The sequence continues at coordinate 211,052 of JAMBLF010000479.1, forward strand.
TGGGGCCCCAGGTATACTACTAACTCATTTCATTTCTTGGAACAGGAGGAAAAAAGAAACGATGGCTTATTTACAAATACCCGCATCTATCGAAAAACTATTGAAGTAACGTAATGTAATTTATTTAAGACACTGTCACTCCAAATATTATTTACTATTTTTCTTACAATCCGTTATCTTGTAATGTATTGTGTAACCCATGTATAATCAAGTTCAATAATAGTTAATTCTTATGCATTTTGGTAAGCAATAATTTCACCTTATTAAGTATTTTTATGTTTTTAATTTCCTTACTAAATATTGTAAGAAAGCAAGTGCCTACTTAACTTCACTGATTGTTAGATGTATCAGAAGTGGTAATTTCGAGATCCTATATACCACAAAAGTAATAAATGCACTGGAATTAGAGCTTATCTTCGTATTATTTTATTCTGTTAATAAAATAGCGATTTTCAAATTATATTATTATTGTAGCATTTCGTACCAGCAACAAAACAATACTTACCTAAACCGTTCATATAAATATTTCAGTATCCCTAACAAAAGCCCATAATTTACTTACGAAATTCGGATCTGAACGCGTGTTATTCCAAACCGTATTACCCTCAGCTAATATAATATTCAACACCGAACCACATAAAATAACTCACCTTGTACAAATAAACCGAGAACCACTAAAAAAATATGCATTCTTGATTAGTCTTACGATTTCAAAATGCATCACATCACTTAAAATAACACTTTGGATAATTATTCACTTTATCCATATTTATTCTTATATTATTTAATAACTTTTGTTTCCTATTTAAAGTAATTCCACACGATGTTGCGCGCGTATTCTTTTTCTCTCCCCGGCGGCACGTCCGCACACAGCGAAGGCATGGTGGGAACTGACTTGGGGAATTATGGGCCTCGCGATTCAAGGTACCAGCTCACGATTTGAAGTCGATTTGAGGCGGCAAAAGAGTTGAATAATAATCAACGAAAACGGTTTTCTTTTTCGTTGATAAACTTTGAAGGATAGTTAAAAGTGAAAGATGAAAATGTTAGGGAAAGTAATATTACCTGTTTTAATTAACTTTGCGAATTTCGAACGTTCATTGTTTTTAACAATGGCTTTTTATTGAATTGCTGTAAAGTTTTATTGAACTGCCCCGTCTTTTTGTGACATAAATTGAATGTTTTCGTATGGAAACCAAGTAGAAAGATACTACAGGATTATAGGTAATTGAAACCATTTCATTTTGTTAGTACCTGTTTTTTGCTTCATACAATATTTTAGCATTATTATTGGAACATTGTAAAGCCGTGACATACATCAATAAGCCACCTGTCAACAAACCTAAATGAGGACTTGTATCAATGTAGTGATTTATTGCTAACTCTACTCACAATAGTCCGCTTCATTTATAAACAGTGTTCAGTTTTAGCTTTAAATATTTTGCTTCTGTAGTTGTGTATTTCAATTCATATACAATTTAAATATGTAGCTTATACATGATATGAAGTTACTTTTAACGTTACAAAAAAATACCATATTATAATCTTCTAAGTCAAGTCAAATAAGAAAAAACTTCATGTAAATTCATCAATGTATGACTCCAGTATTTGCTTTGATGTATTTTCCGGCGAGTTAATAAAAATGAAATTTCAAGCCACATCTATTCACTAGCTCGTTTTAAATATTAACTACGCACTAAGAATTACAATTTAGTAGCTAAATAAAACAATCGATAGTTACACGATCCGTCCGTATTATCTAAAACCGTTAATAAGCCTAATTATTTAATTAAAAGGTAGGTGTCACACCCTCTTTACGTAATGAGCTATTTCCATGTACCTCTCACGCCCCCTAATTCAAATTATGAATCGAATAAGTGGGTGGATGATCCGATTTAGTTGTATTAATTTTAGATTAGCCCCGTGTTAAATAGGGACTTAAAATCATGGTTAGCAGCTGCCTTTGATTTTATTGTTGTAAGACCACGAAAAATCAGAGATTTCTAAATCTGAAACTTATATACATTCCCGTCGTTTAATCCCTTTCGAGGTGGACCTTGAAAAATCACATTTTTAAATGAATATTGGGGTTTTGATGTCATGTGGAACACTGGTACTAGCCTATCACCCAATGGATTCCATTAGTTTTAGTCGCCTCTTACGACTTGCCAAGATGAACAGCAACTAGTTAGCATTTAAAATGGCCTACAATTTAGCCAACTGTACCAGTGTTTCAAATCCTTGCCTTGGTTCCATCTCAACTTTGATGAATCCGAGACTCTGTACTCCTTGTAAGGGATTAAAGTACGGATTATGATCATAATACAAAAGACGAAAATTAAAATTCAATAAGTGTTGAAAATATAGACGAAAGGGTTGCTGTTTAAGACATATTACACAAAATATGTAAACCGAGTACATAAAGTCCCGTGCTAGTTCGGGATGTAAAAAGAATGCTAACTAACTGCCTTTCTTTCCGTCATGTCGTAGGAGGCGACTAAGGCCCAACCTGTCACCGATGGTCCATATAACATCACAACCCCAACACTCCTGCTAATCTGACCATGAAGACGTTTTCTCTCCAAGATTATATCCACCATTAAAGGGATTGAACGTGAAAGTATATGTATCATCCATAATCCTTAACGCACTTAATTAAACTTATTAAGGGCTAGTTCAATCTGCGTGCCCTCGTCTAGACTCCCAGTGGCACTTGTTGGTACGGGCGGTGCACGAGGCTGAAGGGCCGGAGCCGTGGCCTGGTACCCATTGTACTACTCCATCCGAGGGGCTATTTTTTCATATCGGATAATTGTCGGGTAACATTTTGTTAGGAAAATCTATTTAAAAATAGTTAATGTATTTGAAAGATGGCTTGAAATCGATTGGTAACATGTAGAGAGCTATTTTTGCGTGGGTTCTTGTTATGTTTTATATTGTACTATAAATAAATGAAATGAAATTGTTGGTTTGTAAAAATAACAAAAAGCGTAACGACTTTCTAATTTATTCTTCTTCATCATCATTAATCGTATATATAATTTCACACTATATTATTTATACATTAAAGCAATGATAATTGTCCTCGTAGTAAAGTTATGTATGAGTACATCATGATGATGTATACATCAGAACTCTACTGATTTGTTGGACACAAAAAGAACATGCAAAGAGTGTCTATACGTACATTTTAAATGCACCTTATCATATTTTACACACGTTTCCAAATCAAATCCCCACTGTTCCAAACGTTGATAGCGGATGAAAAATAGCTTGTTCCGCCCGAACGCTATTCCACCGATACGAGCTATCAAAGAATAACAGATGAACACGTGTCAGGGACAGTGCCTCCACGCGGCCACCGCGCGTCACGAGGGCGAATTAATTGGTCCAAAACTGTTAGAGCTGACGACCGGTAGAAGTGTAGTTGCATGCAATATATATATCACTACATAGTATAAAACAAAGTCTCTTTCTCTGTCCCTATGTCCCTTTGTATGCTTAAATCTTTGAAACTACGCCACGGATTTTGATGGGGGTTTTTTTTTTAATAGATAGAGTAATTCGATATGAAGGTTTATATGTGTAATAACATCCATTAAATAGTGAAGTAGGCTATATATTTTATACCCGTGCGAGCAGGTTGTTAGTATATTCATATATATACTCACAATATATGAATATTTCTCTAACATGAAAGGCAGAGGCTATATCTCTACGTTCAACGATCCTGTAAATTTCTTTCGCCTCATTCATAACCATGAATATATTCTGTAATCATTTATTTGAATAAGTATTTCTATTCCTTGTTCATTATTATTATTTGTGTATCTTTATTGAGTCACCAATCGCAACATACCCAGGTGATTCAGAATTTTTGAATGAAGTTCTATGTACATATTCGTAATAAAAATATATTAACTAAATACATCGAATACTACGGTGAGGGAAAACATCTTGAAGAAACCTACCTGCACCCTGAACAGGCTTGTAAATAGCGACGTGGCTTTCCACCTGTCACATTGAGTACCGATTATCTGGTCAACGCGTGTGTTCGAGGTGGCCATAGAATTACTACGTTCGCAAATGCGAAGATGGAAACCTGAACCTCTGACTACTCCGCAAGGGTTAATGGTCGTAAACACGTTTGTCTTTGTCTATGACTGAAAAAGTTAATTCTAGCTTTTGCATGAGTACTTCTAATTAATTCGTAGCATCTCGCCCTTGAATAAAATATTCGTAGGTCGGGTGAAATATTCGTAGTACTAAGTGACTTGGAAGGATATATTAGTGCAGTGGAATGCCTATTCCAACTTAGGCCCTGGTGAGAGCATTCTGAACTCGTAGGAGGAGTTAAAAGGAAACGTTCATAAATACTAATGTGCAATAAATCTTAGGCCAAGCATTAAGAAGCACGTGACTCTACTGCGTAACGCTCATATTTTAAACTCTGTACAGCTTTATCGGTCTTTTGAGCCGTCTGGAGCATCCAATGGAACTAAATGTTTGATATGGATGAAGCAGGATTATAGGGATCAAGCTAATTTTGTGTGTGATGTATTAACAATCATCAATTAAGTAGCAGTCAAAACTCACCTAAGCAAAAATATATATTTAGTGTATAATAATTTTTCCCAACAATTATAAAGACTATCAATAGTAATAATAAAAAACGTCTATTTTGCAACTATAACATCACACACGAAAACATAATACAACTTATACATGACACAGATTTGAAGACAAACATGCGAGTAGTTCTTGCGTGTGCCATTGCATTGCCAAAATGGTATATCACCCTATAATTTACAAGTTTAGTCACATGAAACTAATATAACACATCTTAACTTTAATTATTTAAATAAAACTTCAATTCCACACTTTATAGCAGCGATTTATAACAAAATATATTTATCAGGCCCAATATTCGCAATACAAAGAGGAAAGATTTCCGTCCTAATGCAGGCCTAACAAATGAAAGCCTTCAAAAATGCCAAAGAAGTGAAATGGGGCAAATCTATCAAACGGCCGTGCTAAGAATAGGTTTTGCCACCTCGTTCATAACATTTTTTATCCCCGGCCGAAGTATGGCGGATCGAATAGCTTCCACCTTTGTGAGGATTTGGGGAAATCAAACCTATTTGTTTAGGTGTCATGGATATTTTCAACGGAACTTATCAAATAGATCGTTGTAAATTGGCAACGCCCACTTCCTGATACGTAGATTAATTTCATGTAAAAAACGGGATTCAACTACGAGTAACTATCGATTGCGTTTACTACGAAGGTTTAAGATGTAAGGGTTGGTTTTAATATGAGCCTGTCATACTGATAATTATATGCATGTTGGCTTGTCATAGGAGGCGACTAAGGGACTAGTGGTAAGAGGGATCAATTGGGCAATGGCCTAGCAACCTGTCACCTTTACAATAATATTCATGCCAAAAAGTGGCTTGGAATGTATTATCGTAGCTTCGAGGTTCTATCCACCCCAAAAGGAATTAAAGAGCGTTGAAGTGTGTATATATATATGTATAACTCGTTTCTCGGAACTCCATGTTCAATACATTAATTTAATATTAATTGATGTTAGCATGTTAACTAACCTAGTAACTAAATGTCGATTAACAAGATCCCTTACTCCCTCCTTACTACTCTCGATATTGATAATGATTTTGATTAATAGTCTCCTGTTACACAAGGATTCCTGATTCAATTCTCAGTGGAGCATTTACATACGATTTTTTTAAATACTTGCCTTGGAGCTTACGTATTAACTTCGTAATATGTTTATTCAACGATATATCGTATGAAACACATTTTCACGCCTTCAAACATAGAATCGAATCTACTCTCTTCGAATCATAACGAAACTCCCAACCATTTAGCTATAGCTGGTGCTTAAACTTAATTTCTTTGAAATCGTTAGAGTTATAAAATCTTAGTGTAGGATGAGCTCATACTTTCTAAGAATATCTTAAGGTGTGACCAGAATATAAGATAATTTTATCTTCTGGTTCCTGAAAATCTATTATTGATTTAATCCCTAAAGGTATTTATATTATCCCTAACAAGACAAATAAGTATTTAAAATTATGTTTCTATAATTAATAAACGGTAATTAAAAATTATGTATATTCGTTTAAAATAACTAACGTAGCGTACTATAAATATATAAATAACTAACTAACTACTTTAATGAGCATTTTTTACGATTTTTCGAATATACTTTATTTTATATATTGTCAATATCTGAGCGGATGACGATCCGAGCCTGCCTACCCTTCTACAGGGAATCAGGCGTGATGTGTATGTATACTATTATAGGGTAACTTATACCTCTTAATGCAATCACAACTAACACTGTAAAAAACGCTTATATAGGCCAAATACCATTCAAAAAGTGAGAATATGTATATACTATATACCTTTTATTACAATCCATAGAATTGAAGGCTGCACATACAATACCGAAATCGGCTCCATCTACAGGCCCATTTTATCACTTAATTTGAGACGTGCTTCGATTCTCCAAACAGCGTCGGTTAGCCCACTCGTAAACGCATAACGTGTCGCTGGTAATAAGTCCTTTAAAGTACCATTTGGGTGGCATTTGAACGAATTTACCCGATGTAAATCCAAATGGGAATTTGATAGAATAGCATTGGTATGTGTATAATGCTGTATAATGAGGCGTATAAATGCTGGACAAAAATAAATATATACATATAATAAATGTTTATTATTGTTGCAGGCATACATTGCATAATAAATTTTTACTTTTGCGTGTTAAAGGAGTCCTTTAAACCTCAGTCCTTTACTAAAGGACGATAGAATTTTAAGAACATTAGGTAACATAACCAAGGTAAGTAATCTGTCACCCAATATGCTTTACTAAAAGAAATAACCTGCTTTTGTTATCTTCAAACTATGCTATCTAACATACTTAATTATATTATTTACTTGTATATGAGGATGTAACAGTAACATGTTTTCATAGTTTGATTTTTGATATTAATATAAAATAATACCATGAAGAAAACCACTGTTAAAACGTCACTGAAGCCTTAACTGACCCCTGTAATGGTATGAGACACGTCACTTATACAATGTTCACCAGACAGTGGGTAGTAGTCATGTGTCATTCAAAGCAACAGGAAAATCCGTAGTACAGACCACTTTCGTTAATTTCCCTAGAATGTTTTTTGCCCTTGCGGAGGCTTTTTGCTAAAAGGGATGAGTAATGGCAGAGAGAGCAACATATTGGACCTACATTATGTTCGCTCATTACATATTGTTTAGTCGTTGCTATGGTAACGGAAAAGCTTTGATACCATCGGCCAAATGAAGGAATTGATCATAACAAGCAATTTATATTAATAATAATAGTTGTTTATCTTCAGAAAAAAAAGTTTACATATGTACATACATATACATGCACATCATAACCATTTCCCTGTAGAGGATTAGGCAGAGATCACGGAACCCCTTTTGTCCCGATTATCGCAAACTTCATTTCACTTCATTTTCTCTTCATTGGCACTCATACGTCTCCTTATAGATATATAGTCGGTGGTTACAGTAATCACTAATTTATTTATTATATTGTTAACTTAAATCTATTTATTGAAAATATGAAATCTAGGAACTTGTATTAATTATAACAGACTTTAACTGCTACAGTAGTCATAAAATCACGGCATTTGTTTCTAGAACCTCCTTAGAAATATCACCTCACAGCCCTTGTTCACTTTTACAACTTACAAGTTCTACAATAGTAGGAGAAATCACAAAACGTAACAAACACGTAATTGCGTATTTTGAAACGCTGTTTACGTCATTAGTCAATGTCAGTTGCGATGAGATTGCTCTTCATACAAGGAAATAAATGCGTTTTTACTTCAAAAATCATGTTATTGTGGTTTCATAGACATGTTTTAGAGATCTGGGCCTTTAATAGAATGCAACTAACTACATATCTTTTTCCCTGATTGGCAACAGTGAATCGGGACTTTTCAACTACCACTATTTCTTAATTTATAACTTTGTTCTATAAGATGTTTTAAGACCTTAGGGAAATCGAGTTGCAAAATATATTTGACGTATACAAAGAAACGTATACATTCACGTCCTTTATTCCTTTTCGGGGTAGACAGAACCTAGGAGATATAATATCTCTTAGGTCACTGTTTAGCGTAAATTTGAGGTTGCGATGTTATTATATTGGTGAAAGGTTACTAGCCGTCCAATAGATTCTATGTACACTTAGTTCATTCGTCATGCCGGGAAGAACGGCAGCTAGTTAGCATTCTTTTTACGCCACAGACAAGCACATGAAATGATATATTCAATTAACAACGGACAACACCGTATTTGAATCACTGCTTCTGAAAGTAACCTCAGACTTTACTTATACATGAAACACATGAAAATAATTCAATGCAGGCATATCTTACAAATTTCGTATACGTGAAACATAACAAACGAGATGACAATTTCCAAGGCTGTATAATAAGGCTTGATAGCGAGCAAATAACACTGTCACTGACAGCTGACAGTTCTTCAAGAATTATCTGAGAGGGAAACTGGAAATAAATGTGCCAATGTCAAACACCGCGACACAGATGTACTACTACATAGCTTTAGCCCTCACTACTTCAAATGTTGAATCTCTGGTTGACATTGAGTACTGGTGAAATAGCTAAGTCACTTGGATGATGGCTTAGCAACCCAATGTCAATCACTTGCTTCGAGATTTTAAAAGTCAATTTTATAATAGCATAAAAAAATTAAAGCAGACAGTATAGAATAAAATGAAAGAAAATCATTTCTTCACAGCTTATATTCATTTTAACATAACACTATTACATACAAACACTAACACAACAATAATATTAAGGCGTAGGCAATAGATGCAGTGAAAAGGTGATGTCTCAGTATTTGATGCAGCATCACACACTATGGTAAACAATGATGAATAAGTAGCGTTATTCATAAAAGTTTTCATTCTCTCTCAAGTACATTCAAAACAGATTACAAAGGTTAACATAAGTTTATCTCTTAAATAACTCTTACTTTAACACCAGATATCGTTACGGAACGAATGCTAAAAAGTAAATATGTTTACCGCTTTCTAAACATGGCGAACGGAACCTTCTTGCCTTGGCGTAGATCTCTTTTTGCTTTGCTACTTGATGTGATGTACCGCGCGTGACACTAGAGACTCGTTTGAATAAACTTCCTTGATGTATGTTCTAAGTTTCGTCTATTCTTGACTTAGGAGTAAGAAATGGTGCACAATATTGTCTCTTACTTTTTCTATTCTTCACCTACACACTTAAGAATATCTTAGAATAAATGTGACATACATTACAGTTACATGTACTAACGAAAAGGTTAATGGATTAATATACATTTACATTGACGTCCTTCACTACCTTCTGGGGTGGATAGAACCTCGGAAATATAATATGTCCTAGATCTTGTTTTATCATAAATATTGGGGCTGTAAGATCATAATGGAACATTGTTGATAGGTTGCTAACCCATCGCGCAATTGATTCCATTTACCCCTAGTCCCTTAATCACTTCCTACCCTATCTGATCCGTGGTACACCTGTGTGATTTACTTTGGTGATCTACGGGTGTTGTTTTTCCTATGTATCTTCAAAGGTGTTTCATGGATAATACGTTTTACCCATGGTGTGTCCAGGTATTCTAAAGGTAATTCAAACATACCCATGGATAACCTCATATTAAAAACGTTTGTCAACATGTTAGCAGGAACGGCAGCTAGTTAGCATTCTTATTACGTCCCAGACATTCTATTCAACTCGCAAACAATTAAGTGTTAAGGGCCAAAGTGGAGACTAGCAGTAGCTCCATATCAACTTTCCTTACGCTCAACTAATTACATAAACGGATGAGTTATTCACGCTCTCTGCATCAACCGAATTTATGACGTCACATGTGGTTCACACAAGGAGACAAAACTACATAGTAAATTAAATAAATTAATTCACATCTTTCAATCTAAGTACGCGAACAAAAGAGCATGAATGAGAAGCTTAATGGGTGTGAGTGAAGCAAGAGAGATTTGTCAGAATCGTTGCAGGTGGTAATTATATGTATGTATGTCTTTCAATCGAATCTTTTAAAGTTCAATCAATATCTTTTAAAGCAGAAAAAATTTCGTAGTTATCAAAGCTTAAAGCCACCTTTGGCATAGGTAAAGTTCTGTTAAAGGCAAGTTAGGAAATGTCTCTAAGGATTTATCTATTCTGTTATATTCTATTATATTATAAATAAATATTCCTAAATTGATTTAAGGACTGTTTAATATATCACATAGTTCTCCAAAAAAATGTATGAATATAACCTTCTAAACTCAATACTCATCATTTTATAGACTCTATAAGTGTGTACATATCATAAATTGGTATATACTTTCAGTATGGCTATACTTTTTTACTCATATTTTTAGAGATCTTTAATTTATTTTACAAGAATATCGAGATTTATATTTTATACGCACACACAGTCACAGGTAGAGTTGAATTATTTTTTACTTTCTATATCCTATATGAAAATTAGTCTCATCTCAAAACGTTTACCGTGTGACCGTCGTCTCCAGTCCATTGGGCCAGAAATATCTTCCCGTCCCACGCTGGAGCGAACTACACGTACAACTCACGAAGTCAGTGAAAGCAGAAAAATATTAATGAAACACCTCGTTATTTTGCTTTATTCTGACTGTAGTATATTGTAAAATAAAACGTATGATAGTCAGATAGACGCCATATTGAAAAAGGGTTACGTTAGAAGTACTTATAACCGTCGAGTGTGACAATTAAGCGAAATTGGTATGTCCCTGGACAGTTGGGGATCCATGATCTCTGCCTATCCCTCTACAGGAGAACCGGCGTGATGTATATGTATAATACTAATATTTCAATGTGATGATGGGACGAATAATAATGAACAATGCTGAAGATAAATAAACCTACTTGTACCAATATTTACAAGCGATTTGACTTGTATGCATATTATGTGATCGAGAAAATAGGGCTACATGATTTCTGCTTCCCCATTTAAGTAATAGACCTAAAATGTAGATATTTAAATCCCAGCATGATGCAGATATTCTCAGGGTAAAAATATATAAAGGAATGAACGTAAGTTTCAATTCAATTTCAATACCAAAATATAAACCAAATTCAATACCACGTCCATAATCCTCTATGCCATATACAAACTATATTGTGATACTTAAGAATAAGAATGTAAATATCATAATGTAAGTGCTTGTTCTAAAAGGAACAGTACATACAGGAACTACAATCACGTATTCGAATGGATATCACACCATTCGATTACTCGTTCGATACTCCGAATTCGTCCCTTAGTACAAATTGTCCCTTAGAGATTGCGCCTACTCGGGCTATAAAAAACCTGTTTATACTGACAGTGAAGTAAAGTACCGATCTAGTCTTGTATTTAAATAAAAATCTATTATATGCCTTTCTTCTCGCTATGACTAGGATTAAGGGTATAGTTAAGGTTCAATTCAGACGATAACTGAAATTGAGGTTATAAAATTTTCGTAGTAATATCATCACAGACTTAATGTAACCATTTGATATACATCTAATAAAATAAATAAGTTGACTCGCTACGGAAATTCAATAAAAAGAGATAAATGCGTTCACGACCATAAACCCTTGCGGAGTATTCAGAGTAATTCATATAGTAATTCTATGGACACCTCGAGCCCACGTGTTGACCAGATAGTCATTACTCAATTTGACAGGTAGTAAGCCAGGTCACCATTTAGAAGCACTAACACTACTTTCATTTCCATTGGTACATGCTCAGGCGGGATTTGAATCCTGTACCCACTGATACAGAGTCGAACCCCAAACAACTGAGCTACACCGAATTAAACGATAGGGAACCAAATAGATATTACAGCTCTCAATCCCTGTTCCCTCCGAAAGGGATATAAGGTTGTTAGTACATAGCTATTTATGTTAAACGTCGTCCCTTGAGTTCAAATCGCCCCTCGGAGTCCTATGTGTGAGCGGGGGCCATAAAACCTGTTTATTCTGGCGTTGAACGCTGCTTTTATGGCCACTCAAACGTATGTTAACGATGTTCGATGCCAATGGATTGAATTGGTTCGTAGTAAACATTGACGAATTGGTGATTAGAATAGATACATGGATTTTTGAACTAAATTGAAATATAACAAATAATATGTTAAATATATTTTTTGAATTAAAAGGATTTTTGTATAGTTTATAAAGAAAAGTCACTTCCCTTCACCTATTTTGGTACATGTCTAAACCGGGATTAAAACCTACCCTCTCTAAAAAGAAGGGTGAGATTTTCCCTACTAGGCTACATATTATTATATTGTATTTTAAATCCGATCAAGCAACCTACTTATCGATTCTAAGAAAGAATATTTTTATCGAGTCTGCTAATCGATTATTGATACTTTAATCGTTCGTGGAATCGTGCTGTGCAGCCTGAGCTTTCTCATTACATCGGATTATAAGTTCAGCGGAGAGTCCATGTACTCAAGCCTTATGCCGTCGCAATCCCCGGCTGATTGAAGATTATCTTGCTCCTTGGCATTCATTGTCTGCTGCACTTTCTTATTTTTAATTGAATATTGAATTGAATTTGCAATAGCGGTGGATTAGATTTTATTATGATTATTTGCAAACTTTGTAAGGTTATTGCATAAGATAATTTAGATAAAGAACTATATTATATTAATAAAAATAAAGTTTCATTTGTAAAAATATTACCGTGTCTAAAATTTACTTACTTTATACCTTTCAATAATAAATATCTGAAATAACATCTTTTACACCAACTTTATGTTGAGTAAATATGTATGTAATGTAAAAATGAACCAAGCTTCCACCCAAAAATAAATCGAATGTCATATTAATCATTGAACTTTTAGAATTTACCAATATAGTCAGCAGCAGCCTTACCCATACCCGTTCGACGTATATGTGGCATAGGGCCTCGGCGGCAGGAAGCCCGTCGCCATGGCGGCCGTGCATAAGCCAGCTGTTTCGATCTCCAGCAGGAAATAGAAGTGAAATCCAGAGGGATGCTCATGCGATCCATTGTGGCGGTGAATGCAAATTAATCCCTTCTGCACAGAGCACTGGCCCGGATAGATCAAGTTGCACGCTCGATATGGTTGATGAAGTTGTTTTTTAGGGATAGTTCTTTTATAACGTTATAGGAAAGCCACATTTTGTTTCCTTTTTCATGGTAGTTTTAATGTTGTTTAGCCTCTTTTGGATATAACACTGATATTGTGAGAGTTTGTTAATATAAAAAACAAGATAATGCGATTCGGTACTTTATTTCATAGTCACTATTTGCAACAGTCAACATCAAGAAATTAAATAAATATTGTACGTTTAATATTGTAATCAACTTTTTCACTTTTTAATCATCGATTTGCGCACCACGTATATAAAAGATTTGTTTAAAATAGCATCTAATCTATTGGGCAGCATACCCTGTGCGGGCGTTCTGCATGCACCATTCATCTCCTGCTCACGTCCTTTCGAATGGCTAATGCTATTCTCTAATCTGCGGAACGCAACTCCACTCGTATGAAATGATCAGTGAAATCGAAATTGCATGTAGCTGTTTGTTTTTTCATATCAATTTCGGACTACGCTTTCGCACGATTTCGTGAACACAGTTCGCGGTGCGGGCTTGATATTCTCGGTTGGAATTTAACGATTCGCTGCCTGATCACGGATGGAAAATATTGGGATGTTTTATAGTGCTATACATTACATATTATGTAGTTATAAAAAAATATCTAAAATATTTAGTTCATATCTAAAAGAGTACATAAGCATAACAAGTAAGTTACTACCTTCGTTATTGTAGAGATGGACGCCTGAACCTTCGACTACCTCGCAAGGGTTAACGGTCGTGAACGCGTTTGTCTTCTTGTCAAAAAGAGAACATTCATTTAAAGTCGGATTATGTATAAAACCGTTTTTCGTAATACTATGATTCTCCGTTATGCTATATTCCGGGAGATTTCAGTAAAACTACGTAAACATCATAAAAATACTCGACATGTTTTTTCAAAATGATAATTAGTGAGGTTAGTTATTGACCAATGAACTAGCTACCTGTCACTGATTTGAAAACCTATTTGTTAAACCTCTTTTGTTAAACAAGATCCAACTTTTTTCATTAACAGCCATTTGTTGCTAAGGTCCATTTTCAACCGCGTAACATACTCAGTACAATTATTAAACAATAAAACACAACCTGTAACGTAATCCACGATCCGTTTCCATTCGCATTGAATCAACGCCTTGTGCAGCAGAATAGCCGCCAAGGGGAGTCCTTCGGGAAATCATTCGATAAACAAACAACCAGTTGAGGCGTGACTTCTGCATTCGAAGGAACGACTCCATTACTCACCTCTGCTGCTCACTGCTTAATGCCACGTTTCCATTCGCCACTATATTATGATCCATAGATATATACATATACATCCACGTCCCTTTCGGGGTGGACAGAAGGTATCCCAGGTCTTTTTAGCGTGAATATTGGGGTTGGTATGTCATAATGGAACACTGATAACAGGTTGCTAACCCATCGTCCAAAAAGTTCTAGTTGCCTCTGGTCCCTTAGACGCATCCTACGATATGCCGGGTAAAACGGCAGGTAGTTAGTATTCTTTTTTAAGTCTCAGACTAGCTAAGGACATACAGATATCCATTTACATACAAATTTGTTTTATACTGTTCTGGGACAGGGTGATAACAATAACATTGTACTCAGGAAAGTAAAGTGAAAGTTTTTTTTTGAGACATTGGATCTGTGATTTCCGATCAAATAATTATGTACACCAACCTATCATACGAAGCCTCTTAGCACAAATATGGGATTTGGGTGGCATTTTGCAACTTAGAAAACAAAAATTATTTCGCTTAAGATATTCCACTAACCTGATCACCTTTGTCACTTCCTCATAAGTAAATGAAATCTATCTATAATCTATCTAGACTTATCCTCATAGACTAAATGCAAAAATCATCAAAATTCGTACTAAGCCAGCGCCATAGCGTACAAGCGGCGATAAAACGCGCTTCCCATTCATCAAGGCATCGCCGGGACAGTCCTGACACGTAAATTGGCCAGTTTGGGCCTCCGAGCAAACAGCGTTCTTGATCGCTGCCAAGTGCAGCAATCAGCCCCCGTCACGCCACACACTTGGACACGTTAATTAAGTTTGCAGTTTTAATAGCCACGGAGATTGTGTCGTTGCGTCACTGGAGGTTGCATGTTACGGGGATAAAGGCTTGAATTGGATTATTGTTATAAGGTCGAAATAGTAATGGACAAATTCTTTGGGCACTCTCCCTGCTGGGAGTGATTTGGCTTAAATGTTTTGTTTATAGATTTATTTTTAGTTAATAATAAGTAGCAGTTCGATTTTTTTATGTCCATGCGAATGAATATGTATATTGGTGGTAACTAAAAAAAAAAGAGAAGTAAAATTCAATAAGCATAAAGACTGTCTCGATTAAACATGATGTATTAATGAAGTAAAAACCAACTGAAATATTGACTCGAAATATCGAATTAGTGACTTGTTGTTGGCTGTTGCACTACTGTCAGATAATCCTGGTATTAACATGCAAATATCAAGGTACAATTTTTATTAACTATCCTTAATCAGCTGTTACGACATAACAGGAAGATAGGCAGCTAGTTATCGTTATATTTGATCCCACACTAGCATGCGGAAAAATGTTGTACGTCAGTCTTTGTATTAAAAGCGGGCCAGTTGACGAATGAAAAGCAAAACATGTTTGACGTGAATAATAATATGGAATACCGGCACATGAGTGGGAAAAATTATGACAAAGCGTCGAACTTTTCAACAAAACGCTTTGTTTTTTCCCCTAGTTCTGCTATGGAATGTTTCCATGTGAAACGCATAAACGATTTCCTGTTCTTCCCTTCAAAGGCTAACTTTAATTACAGCCTTGCACCGTGTAGGTACTACTAAGGTACCTAGTGGAAAAGTTGAAGTAAAGTCTATAAATCTGTCAATCTATACTAATATTATAAAGCTGAAGAGTTTGTTTGTTTGTTTGAACGCGCTAATCTCAGGAAACTACTGGTTCGAATTCAAAAATTATTTTTGTGTGATAGTCCATTTATTGAGGAAGGTTTAAGGCTTAATAACATCACCCCGCTACTAATAGGAGCGAAGAATATAATAAGAATAAAAATCAAATTATAATTACACTGCCATCTATGCTTAATGTTATGAAAACTTCTGAAAAAATAAAAATGTGGCAATATTATAGTTTTAAGAGATTCGCGATTTATACTATAATAACTATATAGATCAGTCCCGTTAGTTTTTAATCATGTGGCAATATTGATTGTTTTTAAAATGGTTCTGTACGTCATCGTATAAATTGTTTTCACAACCATTTGTATCTTACGAGATAGAGAGTTGTTTGCATAAAAACATACATACAAGTAGATTCATTTAATTACCAAACAAGAAAGAAGTAGTATTTGTTTAAGACTTGAGTTTTGAAAGTTTTTTTTATAATGGCACCGTATTAAAAGAAATCTTGAAACATGCTTTAATCAGTCTCCGGTATTTGCGTTATCTAATTTCATATCACGTAGTACCAAACTAACTGCGGAAATCAGTGTTTTAACAAAGTTCACTAACATTAACCCTTGCGAGGTAATCAGGTATCCATCTCTGCAATGCGAAGGTAGTAATTATATGGCCACCTCAAACCCACGTCTTAACTTAACCAGATAGTCAGACTCAATGTGGCAAACAATATCACCATTTACAAGCACTGAGTATTACCTGTTAGGGAAACTAGTAGGTTTCCTTACGATGTTTCTCCTCACCGTAGTATTCAATGCATTACCCAGATATATTTGGAACATGCTCTGAAGTTCGACCCCTGTACCCACTCACACTACTCTCAAACTCAAATGCAAGTACATGCGAGCCTCAAAAGTACAACCATAACCCATATGTATACTTGTGCAAACAACCAGCAAAGTGATTCCACCCATTCCGTAACTCTCCAAAAGATGAACATTACTAACTCATCCTTGAACACTAAGATGTAAAAACAAACGTAGTGGCTTAGCAACGGCGCGCAGAGTAACTCATTTTTCAACGTCCACAAGAAGCGGATGCAATTTGGGAAAGAGAATAAACATGTTTCTAGATCTCGCACTAATATGCTTACGAGTTCTTTAACTTTGGAATTTTAACTAAAGTTTTAGTATCTCTGAGGAGTAAATGGTAACTTTAATGTGACTGAAGAACGAAATACGAAACTACGGTGAGAGAAAACTCCGTGAGGAAACCTACCTGTTCCCCGAACAGGTAATAGTTAGTCCTTGTAAATGGTGACAGAGCACCCATCAGATTGAGTGGGTTCGAGACACCTGAACCCCTGACTACCCGGCCAGGGCTAATGGTCGTGAACGCATATTTTTTGTTTTTGACTGAAGAACGAGTCCTTTTATAGTTTATTGAGAGGATACGCTAACCACCGTCATTATATTGGAGTTTTACGGCGATGGACTCACAATCTATTTTATTGGCTACAAACTAATCATATAAACCATCAAATTAACACTGTGAATACAATATTAATTGACTACCCCACATGAGTTAATGGTTGTAACGTTCATATACTGATGTCATAAACTATATATTTACTCCACAATTCATGTAATGTGGCAATTTATCTCTGCCTACCCCACATGGGAAACTAGTCGATACATTCAGCGTTTAGAGCACACATTTTCTCACCAAGACAAGAGTCAACTTAACTTGGGACATAAATCAGGGAACTTTATTCAAACGAGTCTCTTGTGTCGCGCACTCTACTGTCCCAGTGAGAAGGAGGCAACTAAAATAGAACCTTGACTCACACACATAAGGCTTAAATTGAGTTGGCACTCTGAATGTTTCTTTAAATATTTATGCGAGAACTAAAGTGCATTTTTGTACTGTTATGTAGTGGATAAGTGGAAATAAGACTTTTAGTTAATTACACAAGTTGTGCGGGATGCGTTGTAAGTAATATTGCATGGAGAATATCTCTGGTTAGACATCGCTTACTTTTCTTTTTTCGCTTTTAGTCAGAGGACCAGGTTTCCATCACCGCCATCGCGGAGGTAATAAATAATTCTATGGCCACCTCGAACCCACGTGTTGACCAGAAAGTCAGTAGTCCATATGACAGATGATAAGCTGTCCGGGGAACAGGTAGGTTTCAGTATGTACTCTGCATCAATCATGACAGGTTACCTTGGCATAAACTGGAAAGACTGCACTATTGCTCTGCTTTAGCAAATTGTTACAAATTTAACTAAACAACAAATTTTTATAACAAAAATTCTGAATTACTTTATATTCATAAACTCACAAGTAATATTCATAAACAAGTTTAATTACAAATTAACTGTAAACTAACTAAAAAATATTATAATATATTAAAAAATATCACAGTAATAACTGAAAATTTACCCTTACCTCTGCCTAACTAACGCTGTTTCCTGCCCTAATAAACATTAGAGACGGAATAAGCAGGGGCTTTCACTACATTTCTGTGTGAATAAATTCAACCGAAATAGCGGCCTCCAGTGGGAGAAAGCCTAGTCATGTAGATTATTATAAAGGCACTTTGAACGCTTACCTTTGACTCGGAGAACGGGCGGAGGCTGCCAAGGTATAATAATAATATACATACGAGGTACTCTCTCTTAAAGTCTTGGATATTCAGATAATATAATATTATTGCGTTACATAGTATAGATACGAGTATAGTAGTACGAGTGGTACAAGCACCTATTTTGAGAAATAATATATTTAGTTCCTTTAAGATAGAAAAAAAAAACACTGTGACATAATTAATTTGATACATTCTTAAATATGGACAAAGAAACATCACATTAAAATAGATTAGTAGTGTCAGGTTCACAACCCTACAAATGTAGTCCCTTAGTCGTCCTATGTCAATTAGATGTAGGTCAGGTTAATACAACCGCAGGCCATTAAATCAAAGTAGCCATTAAGGCTTATTAAGCAGCGTTTGAAGTCGCCGACACAGATCTGATACCACCCGACATTGACAAAGTCTCGACGACATTTCCAGGGAGAGGCCGACTTTTTCCTTACAAAAGTTTCTTCATTATAATTAATCCCCGACATTAATCTCTTAACAGCTCATTCGGTTTGTCTTTACGACAATTGGGACATTTATCCGATTTTCACAAGTCATTACTCGTGCTCTTATTTAGCAGAACGGCGGCTGAACGCATTGATCTCCATTTGAGATATCCAACCTTTGTGGAGGTATCTCCTTTGTAGATTGGCGCGAACGATCATCGTATCGCTGTGTGGAAATGTCTAGGTATTGTTTCACGCCCTTTTCATATTTATTGGCCTAGTTTTGTCCTTACTACTACTACTTGCTACGACATTATCCTGTGATAGGATGGCACGTAAAAAGAATGCTAACTAGCTGCCATTCTTCCCAGCATGTCGTAGGAGGTGACTAAGGGACTAGGAGTAAATAAAATCTATTGGGGGATATGCTAGCAATCTGTCACAATCATCTGTAGTAACACCGCAATCCTAATATTGATGACAGTAACCTAGGAGGTATTATATCTTTGAGGTTCTATCCACCCCGAAAGGGACTAAAGAACGTGAATATATACGTGTGTCATGGCTCTTAATGTGAGTGAACTTAGATATGTTTTAATTGTATCTCAAATAATAACAATTTAAAATCGTAGTATAAACTTCTAACTTTGTCATGTTGGTATAATATCTATAGGACAGTTACCAAAAACTATATTTTACAACAAAAACCATCTAACCCACTAGTTCTTATCTCAAAAAGTGGCTGCGAATAATACTATAACATCGTTTACAAGAGACACATCGCAGCGATGTAAATTACAGCGCCGCCGAGCGATAACAATTTATGAACGATATCTGTACAAGTTATTGAAATGTATTGTCCCAAAGGATACCGCCCGGCCGGCCATTCGAAACTTGCAAGCGAACCTAACCCCTATCACGTTGATACAAGGGTCAAGTTCCCTCGCAGTCCTAGCTTCATATAAAGGGATTTAACAGTATTAAGGGGAAAATAACAGTGTAGCACTGAAATAAATCAGAAATATATGGCGTGATATTTTGAAAAACAACAAATGGCTTCTTTTCAATGTAAGGAAATTGTCAACTCATTCGTTGTGAGGGGTTTAAATATGTGTACACGTGGTTCGTGGGTGACAAAATAATTATACAGTGCCGGGTAAATGATTTGTCATCATTATTGTTATGTTTGGTGTTGTTAAGTACAATTCACGTGTCGTTTGTGTAGTAAATAAAGTCGAAATGTCCTTCGTAATTAATTGGTTAATTATGTTTGTTATTATTAATTATAGTTCATTTAACCAAAAGTTGTTTATTGCTTTGAATTTTATTATTTTTTGTCATTTTACTCAGTTAAACATGTGGCTACTTTCCTTTCAATTACTCATAATTAAATAATACAATCATAGTTAGGTACATAAATAGCTACACAATTATAATTTACCCCGTCTTTTACTAATTCCGAATGACTTATCATACATCTTCACTCAATAACTATCAAGAAGCTTTTATAAACATAATCTAGATATAAGTATATTCTAGTATATATTAACCATTGCTAGGAAACCCGTTCCAAACTCTATCCGCTAGAGGGCACTAAATATTTCCGATGGCTGTTATGCAGCCGTGCTTTCGGCACGACCCTTGAGTGAGGGCCCCATTCGTTCATCAAGGACAGCCGTGACGATGTGACACATAAATTGGCCCCGCAACGGCAAACAGTGCGCCTGATGGCTGGGCAACAGATAGCGCCCTCTGTGATTTGAGTATGCGAAACGGTGACTGGGACGGACAAAGGGTAGTTTTTGTTGATGTTGTCTTATTGTAGGATAGTTAAAATACATATGACTTGTTTGTTTGTTGTTGATGGAAAAATGTGTTGACCTAATGACTCGAATGAGAAACTTACCTTACTTACCTTAAAAAGTCACTCGAGCCCCATCACTATTTTACATGATACATGTACAATTACGTCCTGTAATCCCTTTCGAGGTGTTCGAAACCTTAAAGACACGATAATATCTCCCAAGTAATTTTTAAGCATGAATATTGGCGTTGTGATGTCGTATTTATAATAATAGTATTTGTATATACATATTTTCATTATTATACAAAACCAATGTACTCCTAACACAAACCAATCAAAATGAAACTTGCAGCACTGTTCTCTGGCCCACTCGTAGCGCCCTCTAACAAACGCCATCAGGAGCTGGAGGTTGTTTATTTGAGTTGGCCACACACCCATCTTGGGGTCGGGGCCAAGTTTCCCCATACATCAGGTCCGAATTTAATGTGAGTGCAGTTGTTCGGGAACCTCTCGGAAATTCCGCCGCATCTTGTACTAATGTAGTCTGGCTGCAAGGGTGCGAGTTAAGTGGAACTAGGAATGCAACTTACGTATTAGTACCTAGGTAGTAATGCGATGATATTGCATTATTGCTTTGGGATAGAAAAATAATTAAGATTTTAACAAATCTGTCGAACAATATTTGTGCCTTATTGTAAGCCCTATTCTTTATTCGCATTCTATGACTATACGTCATTAAAGTAAGACAATCAGTTAAAATTCTGTTTACGTCAAAAACTAGAATGAGACTCTATCCACGGCTCTACAAAATAGGCAGAGACTATCGATGTCCATCTTGAACGATCCTAACCAATTACTCTTGCCTCACATTCATTAACTTTTCATGCGTACTCTACTGATTTTTCCTACTTACCTGCTTCCTACAACTTAAAAAGAACTTACATACATACATTACACCCGTCTCATTATAGAGGGATATGTGATATCACGTATCCACATTTGACCCATTCCTGACAAGCTACTTTTGCTTTATTGACACTATACCTCCCCAAACACATTCGGCGGCTATAACAAGGTACTTCTAACGACAGCCTTAATGTTATCAATATCTTAAAGAAAATATCTTCAATGTACCACCTAAAGGCGTCAAGTTTTATTTCTATTATGCTTAATTGTAGAACGGCTAATCTTATGATTACGTTTTCCCTTCAACGTATACAAACTATTTTGCTCTCCGACCTCCTTTCTCAATCCAAACAGAACGCAGTCAAACATAACAGCAATCAACTCACTTCGATATTCGTTAGCCATAGCATTGTGCTCTCAGTATTTTCTTCAACTATACGTCCTGACCTCTAGGCAACAATAAACTAGCTTTCTTTATTATTGCGCAGTCAGGTAAATCCCCGAGGGAAATTAAGGAAAGATTGAGACGTCAAAATTCACTCATAGTATTGGGACGTCTTATCGAAGTGATTGGCCACTGGCTTGCGGCACGAGATAGCAGTAATACGTAATCGGGGATTTTGGTACCATGTAAGCAATTATTCATATGTGAGTTTCAAGGTATTTTGGAGTCTTAATATTTAATTCTGGTAAGTAACACTACTGACACTAAAATTACTAGAATATTTGGATATAATGTTTGTTTATCATTTTGATAATGTCATCTTAATTGATACATTCACGTCAATTAGATACAATATTCAACATACGATAAAATTAATAAACAATAATTGGATTACAACTAGGACATAACAAATATAAATAACATTTCATTTCATGAAATCACATTTAGAATTAATTAAAATATGGTATTGTGGTTAAATTTTTGGTATAATTATGTACATTTACGTCTCTTAGCCAATCAAAACAGGTACATAATATGTCTTTGGTTACTTTTAGTATATACATACATACATTCATAGTATAAAATCAACCTCTTAACGCATTCTTAGAAATACACTATCAGGTTGACATTATTATACTCGTATAAATACATTGGTCAAAAAAAAGTATTCCTTGAAAACCTGTAATATTACGATACAATCACTAGGCAATATTTCGATAACGCAGGCAGTAGAACCCAACTCTATTTCCTAGGGGTCGACTCAATAACTAAAACTAATGAACCCAAATAACGCGTGGCCAGCAATAACCGACCAAGCTGAAGGCACAAAAAGCTGCTCAGGTTAGTAACAAATGGGGTTTACTCTCTTACATACATATATATTCACGTTCTTTAATTGTTTTAAAGCTTGACAGAACCTAAGAGATGTAATATCACTTAGGTCACTTTATAGCAACAATATTGAGGTTGCGATGTCGCAATGGAACATTGGTGACAGGTTGCCACCCCGCCGCCTAATAGATATCATTTACCCCCAGTCCTTTAGTCGCCACATACGATATGCCAGGAAGAATGGCAGCTAATTGGCATTCTTTTTACGTCCCAGACTAGAACTAGATACTCAACTTACCCTCTTGAATTACAAAAATTCTGCTCATCAAGATGGTAGCTAGCGTGTCCAGTTCACTGTCATTCATATTAGGATAGTAATTACATTTCTACCCTCAACCAACCTTTACGGGTATAACGTTTAACGGGTATAAAGTATAACGGGACCATTAAATATGAAATCTTTTTATTGAATATGAATATCACTTATTGAAAGTCAAAAACAAAACATTATTAAATGAAAAAAAAGTTATTAAAATTCGAATTAAATAATCTTAAGAAACCTATTTAAACTATTGGCATTACGTAAAGGAAAACCTGCAGAGAAAAAATGCCAAGTAACTCAGCAGACACTATTCAACACAAAATGAATACAGTATAATGAAACCTTATAATTCCCATTATTTAGACAATCCTAGGTTTCCCTTTCCTAGGATTAGCCTAAGCTTGCACATTGAAGCAGGATTCCGTGGCATGTAATTAACATGGAACTTCGCAATGTCGGTTTCTAGAACCGCATGGCTCCTTCGTAGACTTCCATCTTGAGAGGCAGATGGAGGCTTTATTAGATTGCTGGCATACATAGGCAAATGTTAGTAGACATACGTAGTCCTTCGGGGCAGGTAGAGACTACGATGGTCTAAAAATTACTTAAAGATAGGCAATATCCATGGTGACTTGTGAGTATAAAAGTACTATCTATTACAAATGCTAAGGATTTGCTAGATATCATCATAATTTGACGACCTCCACGGCGCGATAGGTTAACCACCTAAACGATAATCGTGAGTTCCGGGGTTCGATTCCCGGTGGATACAGATTTAAGAACTGCATTTTTCTTTCGCTTTTCAATCCGGTTGTTGATTATATATACTATATTATTTGTATTTACCTATGTAAACTAGTATATATTTCTTACCCTTAACACTAGTCTTAAATGAACTTAGTAAGGAGCTGGTTTTATGAGTGTCCTAAAACATTATTATTACTAAATTGCCAAAAATTTTACGGAAAAAATACTACAATGTAGTAGACATATAAATACCCTTACATAGACCCGTGATAGCCTGGGACGTAAGTACATTTATATTTGCTAGCTGCTACGCCATTTAATCTCAGAAAGGGTTGTAAAAACATTCGCTTGAATAATCGGTAACTGATTCCTAAATGCTCTGCAGGCAAGAAGAAATGTGAGGTACAACCCTATTGTTCTGTACTACAATGTAAAGTTAAAGCAAATGCACCTATTCCGTAGTACGATATCCCTGTTCCCATTTTCGTCAGACATCAGTCACGTGGCCCGTGATTTATAGTGAAATGACACTGTTATTTTTCCGTTCAAAACATAAAACTTTCCTACGTTGCTTTCCTGCTGTAATATGAGCCTTCAACCCTGTTGTTAAGGCTCAGTTTTGGCTGTACATGAAAGGGATTATACTGTGTAATATTTCAATAGGCGTGCGTGATGCATGTTTCAAACGATGACTTTACGTCGAGGCAGACGTTATGAGAAAGAAAGAGATGAGCTTTTTCTGTACAGGTAGATTCAATATAATAATACCTTATATTGTATTATAATTTATAACTTTGTTTTATGAAAAGACAAAGACAAACGCGTTCACGACCATTAACCCTTGCGAAGTAGTCAGAGGTTCAGGGTTCCATCTCAACAATCGCGGAGGTAGTAATTATATGGCCACCTCGAAGCCACGTGTTGACTAGATAGTCAGTACTCAATGTGACAGGTGGTAAGCCATGTCGCCATTTACTAGCTATTACCGATATTGTCTCACAGCTTTACTTTCAAACCGGGTGAAGCAGATTGCCGATCTTTTCAAACGATGATTATGAATTTGTATGATGTATTTACACCATATACATACAAACATACACGTGCAAAATACTCGTACCAAAGGAACATCCCATATTAAAATAGTCGCTTGTTTTATTAATATTTAATCGAACACTCCTTGGCGCTATTGAAAGTCAACCGTTGCGACGGCAAGCGATCATAGATATTTACTTAGGATACAAGGTTACAACTTCCCTTCCGAAGCAAATATTTGGGCTTGTTGATGACAAAGCCTGTGTCGGCACTACTGCCTTTGTTCTACTTGACATTCCCTCCTGGAATAGGTGACTTGTACCACATCGGTTATTAACCCGTTATTGTATTAATTGTAAAGGGTGTTGACGCTGTCGAATATAGCATGCAACGTATCGATATCGATTTTCTAGGAAGCGTAGTAAATAGTCTGATGATAAATTAAGGTATCTTTATAGTTGCAGAATTTGAGTTGCTTGTATGATTACAACAAATCTAGTTTTGACTAGCTAATAATCAAAAGTGATTAACTCCAATAGTACTTACTTTTGAGAATAACGCAGATTTATAATAAACATTAATTCATATTTTAACGCGTTCAAATATTTTTTTCTTAAGATTTTATTGCGTATTCATGTTGAAGTGCAATCAAAATTATTCTCATCCCTTTTTTACGCACAAACAATCGAATCTGTAACCCAGCTAGTTTATGAACCCGCAACCCTCTGCAAAAGGGACAGAACACAGAAACAATTTAGCTGATGTAACGGCGCCATTTCTTCGCAGAAACAAGAAATATTAGCCAGTCAAAAGGTGAGCACTCAAACTGACTATATAATAATTTACATGACAAAGCTTTCATACGGCGCCCCGAGGACCGTGGAATTATTCAGACAGAAATGTACCGAAAATGGCTAATCTCAATCCCCCTTGTGTTTTGGGGGCTTTTGTAAATATTAAATGTATATTTCAGTTCACTCCCGAATGTCAAACAATTGACTGATTGAACGGGAATGACTTTCAGGGAATTGTTGTTCCTGATTTCTATGAGGGAATTATTTTGCCTATATTGCGGATAGTCTGTAAATGTTTTGAATGCTAACAAACATAATTTTTCACTATTTATATTAGATTCTTGAATTGTAAAAAAGATGGTTGGAAAAAAGAAGGTTCGCCGTTGTATTCCTACTATATACTCGTATCGTTGCCTTATTTAATTGCCTAACAACATCCAATTCCGCATTTCCTAATTGTAAGATACACCATACCAATTAGAATAAAAACTTATTAGATTGTATGTATTTTGCTAATGTTAGTGATAGACTAACATAATATTCATTTTCTTAACATCAAACTTGAGAGCAATCATAAATCGATTCAGAAATACTTTTACCATTGTTCATTGCAATGAAATCTCGTAATCCCTCACTCTACGTGCTCAATTGAAAACTTACTACTATTTCATAAAGTGACGGAGGATATTATATCTGCGAGGTTTTTTCCACCCCGGAAGAGATATATAGTCCTACTCAATCCTTAATCGCAGTTTAGAAAATCTGATTCCAGTCTCTTCTATTCCCGAGGCACAGCTGCGATCAATCATCAATTCGCTAATGAACAAAACAGTAACGATATATTGATATTGAAATTTTATTTAGGCGGGGGCCGAAATCAAACGCTTTAATGCTCCCCCGGGCTCCATTACAGCATCAGCTGGAGTTCTGGGGAATATTGGAAATTGTGTTATCCCTTGTCATTTTCAATCACTCACAAATGACAGCTCCGGCGTAAGGCATTTTCCTTGCGTTGTTTGTTGCCTTACTTTTCTCTTACTGTTTAGAATATAGCTACGAATATGTGGTTAAGAAAATGGCAAATGGTTTGATTGTTGTTCATGTTTTTTTGTATAAGTGCTAGATCAGCGTTAGTGATAAAATAGTTAAATTTAGAACTCTTTTTTTCTTCATTGGTTGATAGAATTAAAAATAGTGTGATAAGGGAAAATTGCGGTTTGAAAGAAGATTAAAAATTGAAAAACAAACTTCGATGGTTTCCAAACAAATGTTATGTATATACATAATAAATGTTATACAGATGAAGACACTGACTATTACTCCCATCATCTCGAGGGATAGACAGGTTTCCTCACGAAGTTTTCCCACACCGTTACCAAACTGTAATTGAAAAACATATATTTAAATTTCATTCACTGGTGCATGCCAGAGCCGGGATTCGAACCTAGAACCTTTCAGAGGTTATACCCAGTGGGCTACAGCCGTTGTAGCATATTGTGTGTAACATATTACACTTTTATCAGAGGCAACAGCGTTTCCATACTCCGTCGTGTTTAGTAACGAAGATTTATCGCGGATGCAACGCAATTGCGGCTGAGCCACGGCTACGGCCAAATTACTTTTGTAGTACCTCGAAATAATCATGTTCTACTTTCAAACGTGGAAATGGATGGAACAACATACATACACTTCACGCCTGTTTCCCTGTAGAGAGAGGTAGGCAGAGATCACGGATCCCCATCTGTTCCGAGCCGGACAAACAACTTTCGCTTCATTGACACTCATACACAGTCGGCGGTTATAGGTACTTCTAACGTCACCCTTTTTCAATGTGGCTTATTGGGTCGGCCCCTACGTAACCGCCTTTCCACTTCACCTACATATATTCCGTTTGTACTACTATCATCCATATATCCACTAATATGTCCAGTCGATTGAAATCCCAGTGAAGCACGTACTGAGAAAAGATTGTCCAAATCTCATAGAGCAGATCTGAGGAAACAAAAGAGCCGAGGTAATAACCTCCCGGGCTTTAAATTATCTGGCCCCGGCAAATGAAATTACGGCGGCTGCGGCCACTCACATTTCTCACTATCCCTGCAGAAAGAGCCTTATTCTGACCACTGGAAAAGGGAACTATATTATTTGCCTCATTTTAAAGTTGACTTTTATTACTATATACAATTGGTAAATATGAAAATAAAATTAGATGTACAAACACTTCATAATTAAAAAAGGCAAACGCGTTCACGACTTTAAATCAAATCAGGTTACCTCGAACAAACATGTTGACCAAATAGTCAGTGCTATATGTATATTTACATGCTTTAACTATTATATGTTTGGGGAAACTGTTTCGTCTCTGTTTTTTGAATTACCGTAGTATTTAATAAGTAACTGAATAAATAAAGTTTATTTAACGAATCAAGAGATAAAGATCCAAGTAGATAAAAAGATATGATAACTATTATGATGTAAATTTATCGTTTAACAAAACACATAGATACGCTTCACGACTTGTGTATACTCACTCCCATTTTTATTATTGCGGGGTAGTCAGAGGCTTTAGTGCCCATCTCCGAAATTGCGAAGGCAAGCTTAGGTATGGGTTACTCGAAGGCCGCGTTTTACTAGATAACAACGTAATAGGTAGGGAAGCGTATCGCCGTATATAGGCAATGCGTATTACCTATCTTGAGGAATAGGCATGCTTCCTCACAATGTTTTCCCTCACCGTTAACCACTGTAAACCATATACGTAGACAAAAACAATTTTCATTCATTGGTACAGGCCAGAGCCGGCATTCGAACTTACAAGAAGTCGGAGTTCTTTACCATTTGGCCACAGCCGCTCATAATAAGTAATATACAATATTATATGACGACCTCCGTGGCGTGGTCGGTTAGACGCCTGAACGCTAATCGTGAGGTCCCGGGTTCGATTTCCTGTGGAGGCAGAGTTAAGAACTACGCTTTTCTTCTGCTTTCTAGTCTGGTCGTTTATTATATATGGTATATATGTATTTATCTATGTATAATGATTATACATTTCTTAAATATACGTAGTCTTAAATGTACTTACCAAGGGGCTAGTTCAATTGTTGTAATCATGTCCAAATATTATTATTATTATCTGTAAATTTTATAACCAAACATTACTACCTTCGCAATTGCGGAAATGGAAATCTGAACCTCTGACTTCTCCGCAAGGGTTAATGGTCGTGAACGCGTTTGTCTTGTTTGTTTGTCATAAGTTGTTCTTCTATCTATAAGTTTCTCTTTTTAGTATTCAAATAAGTCATTACATGTATGAGTAATGGAAACGATTGTCATGATTAATAATTAACGGGACTTATCGCGTAAGTTTATATATAATAAAAATTACCATCATTAACCCGACGTTTCGGCTGCGTTGCAGTAGCCATGGTCACGGGCAGACTGATAAGGTAATTTTATTATATATAAACTTACGCGATAAGTCCCGTTAATTATTAATCATGAGTATATAAATCGTGAATCTCTTAAAACTATGATTGCTATGTACAATTCGTTCTCGTTTCGTTGCCAATCGGTCCCAGAATCAGGCTGCGGTGATTCGGTTACCTCGTATAGTTAACCGACGCCTTTGGCCTGCTCTTTAATTACCTTAATTCGATTCGATACGCCCACTTATGGAGAGGTGTCTGTTCATAGCGAATCTTCACTAAATGGATTGCTTAGAACGTTAGATCAAGACGTTGTGTAACGTTATTTTATTAGGTAAGGGTATAAGTTGTTTACAAGTAATGCATTAATCAGTCGTCTATGGTGCGTCAACAAAGTCAGCAGCTGAGTGAAAGTTGAAAATACAAATAATTATTTTCGGCTGAATATTTAGTCAATTGTGATGCCAAACTGGAACGAACCGAAGAACAAGGAAGAGAAGAATTGGAGCTTCGATTTCGTTTTTCTTCGGTTGTAGCGGCTGGCGGCGTTGGTGTAACCATGGCGATGGAATAACAAGAAGTTCAAACGCCGTGGCATCAGTGTTTGTACTTCAGCCGACAGAACCTTAGTGGTGAATGGCTTAATAAAGACTTTAAAAAAAAATTAAAAAAATGCATTAATAGCTAGCAACTGGCACTTTTAAATATTTACGGATTAGATAATGTGATAATGATAATGCAGTGTCCTGTGCTATTCGGAACACGTGTTCCCGGCATGTCGTAGGAGGCGGCCAAGGACTAGGAGAATATAGAATCATTTGGGCGATGGGCTAGCATCCTGTCACCAATAAAAAGTGATCTCGGAGATACTGGCACGTGTTTTAATCCCTTTCGAGAACAGACCAATATCTCTTAGAACACTTTTTAGCGTGAATATTGACTGACTTATACCGATAAACCCACTTATGTTATTATATACATATGTATGTGTGATGTTGATAATGTAATACTTTCACGTTTTTAATCCCTTTTTTGGGGTGGGTAGAACCTTGAAGACATGAAAACATCTCCATGGTCACTTATTAGCATACCATCGGGGTTGCGATGCCATAATGGATAACAGATTGCTAGCCCATCGCCCCATAGATGCTATTTACCCCTAGTCCATTAGTCGTCTCCAACATTTTTTAAGCATTCTTTTTACGTCCCAGAGTAGCACGGGATAATGTTAAGAAGTGATTATTTTATAACAATATTAATTTGCGTAGCTTAGTGAATTACATATGATAAGTCACAACAATCGCTTACCAATGTCCTAGATGGACACGCAGTAGCACGGGATATCTGTGCAACGTTAGTATGTAAACAGAACTATGCCACATTCAAACGCAAATTCAGTAATGGATTCTAGAAATTCTCATTCAATAACGAACACTCTGCTTGATTTTGCAAACAAAATCCGTAGTGCAACGTGATACCTCTGGTTTTTCGCACACCCTTGCATCGGTCAGTTGGTATCAGATTTTCCGATGAGCAAAAAAACGCAGCCGCGGTGAAAAATTGAAATGACTCCATTATTGCTTGAACCCTGGGGGGCTAACGCTATAAAATTGGCGGGATTTAAAATAGAGTGGAGCGCCGCCATTTTGTTTTGTTGTTTCGCGCGTGATGGCCGACAATGGAGTTTGCCATTGCCCGCCAGACATGTTTCAATTTGCGTGCGGCATATGGCTAAAATAAAGGTTGCTACTGCGATGACGAGATGCGAGACGTAGCTCAGTTGTTTGAGGCCTCTGTATCAGTGGATACAGGGTTCAAATCCCGCTTGAGCATGTACCGATGGAAATGAAGTTTAATGAATATGTAAGAAAATTACATTTACGAAATGGTCGGGGAAAAAATCGTGAGGAAAACCACCTGTTCTCCAAACAGGTAATATTTAGTGCTTTTGAATGGTCACATGGCTCACTATCTATCACATTGAGTACCCACTGACTATCCGATCAACACGTGAGCTCGAGGTGGCCATAGAATTACTACCTTCGCAATTGCGGAAATGGAAACCTGAACCTCTGACTAACCTGCAAGGGCTAATGATCGTGCACGCGTTTGTCTTGTCTTTTTATGATCATTCATGACATATGGTTTTATGCATAGTTGAATACAAAAAAAATATGTAGAAGCTATGATCGGAAATTCCCTTTACGTATACTAGAGTACATAAAGCCAAAGTAAAGTTGTGTTATCGTACGGAAAAATCTTGTGTAAATTTGTACGGCCCTACTACGGAGAGGTAAAACCAATTGAGTAATATAAGTTAAAAATTATACCTAGTAAGAAGCACCGTACATTTAAAACTGATTTAAAGATATATATGATATTGCATTAATACTTGATCTGGTGAAGAGGCTTCAAGAAATAATTCGGAAAAGTCTAGAAACATCAGAGTATAACTCCAAAACTAATCATATCACTAGTCAGTATTGTAATAAAATATAAGTAAATACGACACTAAAATGAATGAAAGAACACACATCACAATTAGCCCAAAGTTTTACCAACATCATGTATACTACTCAATAATACTCGTACTACTCAATAATTTGACGACCTCCGTGGCGCGATCGGTTAGACGCCTGAACGCTAATCGTGAAGTCTCGGGTTCGATTCCAAGTGGAGGCAGAGTTAAGAACTACGCTTTTCTTCTGCTTTCCAGTCTGGTCGTTGAATATATATGCTATATATGTATTTATCTACACATAATAAGTATAAATTTCTTAAATATACGTTGACTAGTACCCTTAACACAAATCTTAAATGTACTTACCAAGGGGCTAGTTCAATTGGTGCAATAATGTCCTACAATATTATTATTATACCCGTACTACTCAATCGCAGAACAACAGTAGTCCCGGAGGCTTTAGAGAGTCCTCCGCCGGAGTGCTTTCCCAAACTTTTTCTTAGCCTGAAGTAAAATAAAACTGATAAAAGTAAGTGGCAGCTACCCTTTGAACGGTTCCTTCGCGGAGACGTCAACCCTTGTAGGACCCGGTTTATGCCTGCGTAAATATTGTCTTTGCATCAATAGGCCTCTATTTTTGATGTGTTTTGGCAACGAAATGGAATAAATAAGTACTAATTCATACTACATAATGCACAATAAGACATGTGTTAGTCGGATAGATGCCTGTTGAAAAAGGATGACGTTAGAACTCTATGACTTTAGACCTTTCGCTTCATTTCTTCGTCTCCTCATACACACTCGGCAATTACATTTCTTACGGTACTGTTTTGCAGAAACATACAATAAGAAAGTAGTTATGGATAAATGG
Organism: Leucoptera coffeella; assembly: GCA_030578115.1. NCBI lineage: Eukaryota > Metazoa > Arthropoda > Insecta > Lepidoptera > Lyonetiidae > Leucoptera > Leucoptera coffeella. Next base: position 243,927 of record JAMBLF010000479.1, read on the forward strand.
GCATCCATATCTTGCCTATCCCTCTGTAGGGAAACTAGGTAAACTGGCATGTGCGTACGAGTATTTACATGCGAGAGTAAACAAACGAATGTAATGTAATGTCTCCGAGGTTTTGTCCGTCCCGATGGGGAATATAAAGACGTAAATGTAATATGTTCTTAATACGCCATCCTCTAACAGAGTCACTTAAAGCATAACTTAGTTAACTTAGTTTCAACTATAGGTTAGATACATACAGTCATGCCGTAAGCATGTTTGCTAAGTTACACTCATACACATCACGCCTGATTCCCTGTAGAGGCAGAGATCATGGATACCCATCTATCCTGATCCCGATAGACCACTTTCGCTTCATTCACACTTATACACCTGCCCATACACACACTTTTTTTTTTTATTTAGAATGGGATTGCTCTTGGCCCGTACTAATCCAAGTAGTTGGATTGGTCAGGCCTAAGGTGGAATCTTGCGTGCTTGTGCACCCGCGATTTAATAGTCTGTGGACTGTACCCTTCCGGAAACACAAACGCAGGCAGGGAATTCCACTCCTTGCCGACCCGCATAATAAAGGACGGCGGTTATAGGTACTTCTACCATCACCCGTTTTCAATATGGTGCCTATCTGACTGTCATATGTCTTATTTGGCCGGTCCCTTCGTAACCACCCTTCCATTTCAACCACATAGATTCCTTTTGTCAATCTACTATCATTCATCCGCATAACATGTCCAAACTACGAAGCATGCTCTTTTCAATCTTAGTCACTACATCTTCTTTCAAACCGCAACCTTCTCTTATCACACCATTTTTATATCATTCAGTGTCACTCTTAACATGCTTCTCAGTGACCGCATTTCGACGACATTGATTCTACTTTCATGCTTCTTTTGCCATACCCAACTTTTGTTACCATAAATCAATGTTGGAACCAGCACAGCCCTATGAATAGCCATATGTGCCGATTGAGAAACCAACTGGCTACCCATAACACTTTGCATAGCTCCATTGATCTTATTACCTCCACTAATATTTTACTATTCTACATGCAAATATTATATTATTCTTATTTTCAAAAATGCGAGTGTTTTATTCGGTTATCCAAAGCAAAGAGATCAAATATAAATTATATTACAACTAGCGACCCGCTCCGGCCTCGCACGGGTATAAAATATATAGCTTACTCCACTATTTAATGGATGTTATTATACATATAAACCTTTCTCTTGAATCACTCTATCTATTAAAAAAAACCGCATCAAAATCCGTTGCGTAGTTTCAAAGATTTAAGCATACAAGGAGACATAGGGACAGAGAAAGCGACTTTGTTTTATACTATGGAGTGATGAAATGCAATATGCACCGACATCAGATACCTTCATTGCAATTATTTCGCAGTCAATAGAAATAATGTAACAGCTTTATAATGAATTTAGACTGTACATTACAAGTTACCTGTACTTTTTTATTATTGGTCATTAAATCAAACTGATTAATGTAATAATATTTTTATAATATTTTTTCCGTTCGTGACGAGTTTACACTTTAATTCATGACTTGAATTTCGTAACAATGTATGTAATCTACTTTAACCAATTAACTTTATGATGATTGTATCTACAATTTGTTAAAATGTATTTTGAAGAACACATAATTTTATTACAAATGAATTACCTTACGAAAAGTTTTTATGAATGAAAGAAACTTGCAATGCACAATCGATACTAAACCCTCTGACTCCCCAAAAAAGAGAATATATTTCTTTTTCAGATATAATAAAAATACGGACTAAATGAAAATGATACTACAGGCGAATATTCGGTAAAGAAACACTTTGTTTCAAACGCACTATTATTTAATTACTAAGTCTTACAAGTTTACAATACTACGGTGAGGGAAAAACATCGTGAGGAAACCTACCTGTTCCCAGAACAGGTAATAGTTAGTGCTTGTAAATGGCTACATAGCTTATCATCTTTCACATTGAGTACTAACTATCTGGTTAACACGTGAGTTCGGGGTGGCCATAGATTTACTACCTTCCCAATTGCGGAGATGGACACCTGAACCTCTGACTACCCCGCAAGGGTTAATGGTCGTGAACGCGTACGTTTTTTTTTCTTACAAGTTTGGTCTTACAAATGGGGTTCCGTGATGTCTGCCTACCCCTCTACTGGGAATCAAGCATGATGTGTATGTATGTAACATTATCACAGACTTTACAAAAAGTGAATTTATTTCGTATTTGAATTAGTGAACATCTGGATCTCGGTGAGAATATCAGACTACTAATTTTAAGGAAATGATGGTACTACTTTTTTAATTAACTATCTGCATCTACACTTCGTGGCATCATACTCAATGGTAGCTATCTCGTTCAAGAGTAAATATCTTGTAAGAAGGAGGTCAGGAATGACGAAAGACCATCACAATGTTCATTTCATAGTGGATAGTTGTTGTCTGACCACCACAAAAGTATATAATGTATGTACATAAAATTATACGTTTAAAACTGATACAGCATTTAGTTTACAAATTAACGATATATATTGTATAAAACTCCCGGAAATGTGTGACGATGTTGTAAATGAAACGCCCTCCTTTTTATATTTGATACTTCCTGTCGCTAAGAACAGCGCTGCATAGCGCGGTCATCTATCGCTGCAGCGCTACAATTGAAGACTAAATTCCAAAAATATTCAATGTTCTTTCACCATTAAAGCACAAGCAGATTTCATATAAACTATACGTACCAGGGGCCCAAGTCTACTAATGCGTATCAGCACAATCGTAGTTCAATATCACTTCATTAAGGGTGTTAAGTTCTTAGTGGATTCGCAAGTTCAAATTTATAAGTCAATACCCTTAAAGACAAAATGATCTGCAGATTGTTTTGTTTATGTAATTATGAACTCTTACGTAATTCACAAGCTTGCTACATTTATTGAAATAAATGTGAACTTAGTTCTATGAATTTTCGTAGCACTAGTAGCGTCGCTCCATCTGTTGATGAAAATGTGAACTTACTCGGAGGCGCTCTTTCAGCTGCTGCGGGTTTCCATTGAACAGATGATTTCCTCAGAAATAATGTAGATGGCTCTGAATGACGTCAACTTCATTTGGATAAATAACTTGTAGTACACTAAGAGGGAGTAATCACATAAGTCTAATCCGACTTTCGGTTAGAAACTATGCTTCCAACAGTCTATGTTAAGTGGGTGATAGACGTACGTACTTTAAGTACGCGGTTTTTAAGATCGCGAACTTACTCGGCTCGACGTTAGTGACACACGTGAAGCTTACTCATTCTGTGTTGCGATGTCTTCGACAGAAGAAGCTTTGTGTTATTTAGGAATTATATTGTATTACATTTTAAAAACTAAAAAAAAATAGACTAAGTCGGAAAGTGTGGGTAAAGAAATGGCTTACAAAAAGAGAGCGTTTATCACATGTGAATTTAATAATAATAATAATAAGCTTTATTCATAAAAACACATTGACATACACAGACAGGAAATTAAAAAAAGAAATCACTCATTTTGAGGAGTTTCTGATTGAAAATTAACAAAAATTGCAATTTAAATCTCAAGTATCGATGCTCAAAACACGAATGACAAGCGTGCGCGTCCACGGACTGGCGACACAAAGTGGCGGCTCGCGGCTCGCAGTGCTGCCACACGCACGAGCCAAGACGAGCTACGAGCAAGATTTCAAACCTGTTGGATCGACGACAATTTTGCGCGGCGGTTTTAAAGTACGCGTACTTACGGTGACACACAAGCGAAAAAGGTCGTCGAGCCATAAGTACGCGTACTTGCTCGTACGTCTATCACCCCTTTTAGTAACTCAAAACTATATAAATTCGCGGCGTAAACTAAATCTAACATATAGCATGCATATCAGTGAGCCGCTTTTTTCTTAAAGTACTACATCGGCACTAACAACGTTTATCACACGTTCTTAATTGAAGTATTTATAATATTATATTTTCTATGTTACAAATCCAAAAGAATAATTTATTTTTATTTTTATTCTTCCCGCGGCCACAGCCTATGCAACTGGGTCGAAACGTCGGGCAAAATAAAGGTAATCAGATATCTTTATTAAAAAATTTTGCCCAAATATATACAGGGTGAAATTTTCATCACTGGCAATACTTCAAAGATAGATTATATGGTGGAAAATATGCGGTTTGACATGATTAGTTTAGTACCCTCCAGTACGAAAATATTGAAATTGAAAAGCCTCCTCAAAGTTTGGGAGCCAATTCAGAATACATGGACGCCCTACATTATTTCATTCATAAGTTCTCATCAAATTAAAAATCTTTCAGCACCCAAAACAAAAAACTATCAACAGCGTAACAAACAACTATCAACAACAAAACATCCAAGTAAAAATCTATTTTTTTTAACTAAACTCTATTTCTGGTGTACCCAATGCCGTTTTAGGGTTTGAAGAAAAGGCGTCATCATCATCACTACGGCTTACCTGCTGTTTCATACACGAAAACATAGAAGTTTTTTTGTGGTCGAACAATACCATGCTCCCAATAAATATTATCAAAACGCATCGATTTCATCACACATACATGGTACACGATGACAAATACAATTCCATTTCACTAGTTCTTCAATCTTTGTTCATTTTAATCCATATCGATAATTATTATAACTAATAACATATAATTTCAAAACTTATCATCTTGCGAACTTCGTTACAAAATTTTTATTACAATAAACAATTAAATTTCTATTTTTTTTTATTTAATGGTCTGGTTACATGTCTTTAAAAGTACATGATATTATTAATGACAAAATACTACATAACACATAAGTGAAATAGACAATTTTATTATTAATGATTTACTTATCATTGTTTATTCTTCATCTCATGTATATTTATTAATTAGTCATACAAAATATTTAAATATTTACGCTTGTAGTAAGTCGAAAGTATAAATTATAATAATTATTATTATTGTAATGCACTTTACCCTGGCTGTATGATGCGACCTTTACTTCATCTTTACTTTATCTGTGGCTAATTTATTTATTTGATTCTTTGTTTACAACGCTATGGCGGTTAAAAGTATTTTTGTCGTCTGAATTTATAATTTAATGTTAAATTGCTATTTCATAGTACAATAATGGTGGATGATGTTTATTATTTTTTTTAAATTCTTTATTAAGCCATTCACCACTAAGGTTATGTCGGCTGAAGTACAAACACTGATGCCACGGCGTTTGAACTTCTTGTTATTCCATCGCCATGGTTACACCAACGCCGCCAGCCGCTACAACCGAAGAAAAACGAAATCGATGCTCTAATTCCTTGCTCTCTTCCTTGTTCTTCGGTTCGTTCCAGTTGAGGATCCAAATCTTATCCCAAAGCGAACATATTTAGCCAGTTTGGCATCACAATTGACTAAATATTCAGCCGAAAATAATTATTTGTATTTTCAACTTTCACTGAGCTGCTGACTTTGTTGACGCACCATAGACAACTGATGATGTTTATTAATGATGTGAAAGTAAAACATGGTTTAGTTATCCACATCCACCATTACTGTCTTATGAAATATCAATTATACATCAAATTATAAATTCAGACGACTAACAAACAAAAATACTTTTTACCGCCATACATTATTACATACATTATTTTTTATTTACACACAAAGTGAAGGCAAAGGTACATAAGCCATACAGCCAAATCTTAAGAAACAAACAGACGGACAAGACGAAATGATGCATTTCCATAGCATTGTTAAAATGACAACAAACATAGTCAAATAAATAAATTAACCACAGATTAAGTAAAGATAAAGTAAAGTTCGCGTCATACAGCCAGGGCGAAGTGCATTAGATTTCATACTTTCGACTTACTACGAGCATAAATATTTTGTATGAGTAAATTTATAAATATACATGAGATGAAGAACAAACAATGAAAAGTTAATCAAGAATAATAAAATTGTTTATTTCACTTATGAACTATTTTATCACTAATAATATCGTGTACAGTCTGGCCATTATCTCATGAAATTTAATGATGTCGCTAGTAGGTTTAATTACGGTATCACCATAAAATGAAAAAAACATTTTGATACTTACAAAGTTTTAATAAATTCGTACTACTATACTAAACTTAAAACATAAAATTATTAAAAATTAAAAAGTTTTTATTCCATATTGACATTTAGAAAATACTCTTACAGCAAGTTTAAGCCAAATTAAAAGGCTTTGTTAACAAAAATGTAGCGCATCTGCTACCTTTTTTTAAAGACTATTATTAAGAAAATACCTATCTGTCGTTATATAAAATGTATTTCTAACAATACTGTTACTGTCTAAAAATTTAATTCTTTTATTATGCACTGACAAGGTCTGCATATACATATTGATTGATTCAAATCGAACCCTATTCTACTTCGTCTTCAAGGTGCTCTATGTCAGTGTACTCATTTTCAGCATCCCCCAAAGATCTACTGCAGCCTGGTTCATCTGAATTATTGGCTTCAGAAAAGTCACAGACTATGAACCTCTTGCCTTTTGATACATCATTCGTAACACCAGTAACACTGATTGATTGCCAACATTTTTTGATTTTATACGATGAGTGGATATAGCTTTCGTCCAGGTAAATTATTGGCTTTTGGATTTCTACGGGAAGATTACGGTTTATTGCCCGCAAGTAGAGACCAAGTATTAAAATGGGTCAAACCTAGCTTACACGATGTCAATTTGACATACAAAATTACAATGTAAACATAACCTTGCACACACAAAAAAACTCCAAATAACTGGATGTAATGGTGTTGAATTAACAATATCTGTTACAAAACTACTTGACTCACACAGGAACTTAATCAATCAATGCAAGCCACACAGTACAAACCTGTATAATCCGCAGTTATTTGAAAAACATCTTGCAGATCGTTCAAAGGCTTTTCGGCCTGAGATTCTGCCAAACATCTCAGGAAAACCTGATAAATAACCTGTCGGGTTCTACTCCGAATAGTTTTCTTCCCTTTTCTTTCCTGGTTTTCTTGCATTATTCGTTCGCAAAATTGATTATAATCTCACAAAAAGCTCGCAGGATCACTTTGTTTACAGCGCAGACAAATAAAAATAAAAGGGTTGCCAGGAAATTCCTATTAATTTAGTTCCTCTTTATTTAATTTCATCAGTTAATGGCCAAACTGTACTTTTTAAAAGTTGTAACCAGACCATTAAATTAAAAAGTAAAAAATTACTCTATGTTGAATTGTTTATGTATTTGTCAAAAAAATTTAACAAAAATCGCAAGATGATAAAAAGATTTGAAATTATTTGTTATTAGTTATAATAACTATCGATACGAATTGAAATGAACAAAGATGGATGAACTAGTGAAATGGAATTATTTTTAGCATCATGTACAATGTATGTGTGATGAAATCGATGTGTTTTGATAATTTTAATTGGTGGCATGTAATGTTCAACCAACTTTTATGTTCTTGTGTATTAAACAGCAGGTAAGCCGTAGTGATGATTAATGACGACTTTTCTTCAAACCCTAGAACGGCATTGGATGAAACACAAATAGAGTTTAGAAAATAAATTAGATTTTTACTTGGATGTTTTGTTATTGATAGTTTTTTGTTTTGGGTGCTGAAAGATGTTCAATTGAATGAGAACTTATGAATGAAATAATGTAGGGCGTCCATGTATTCTGAATTGGCTCCCAAACTTTTAGGAGGCTTTTCTCAATATTTTTGTACTGGAGGGTACTAAAATAACCATGTCAAACCACATATTTTCCACCATAGAACCTATCTTTGAAGTATTGCCAGTGATGAAAATTTCACCCTGTTTAAATGGTACATTTTTTTTTCGAAACTATTTAATACATTTAATTTAAACTATTCCGATTAATTTGACTTATATGCCAATAAAATAAATAAAACAAAAGAGTTAATTTACGTTGATTAATGATTAGACGAATACATGAAGTAAAAAAATTTATTAACGCATAATTGTAACCATCCTTTTAATACTTTTATGAAAATGGCTATATCCTGGATTCTACATCCATCGCCTCGTTGTCGTCTACATGAAAGGTTGTGCGTCCGCCATACATCCCAGTTATGACAATTAGGTCTTCTTCTAAGACTGAGAAGAGGAACGGACGGTTGGCGACGAAGCTTCGAGTGCTGAGAGACTTTGATAGCTCTTCATCCTGTGCTACAATATAAAGCAAATGCACGTCAAAAATGAGCAGTAATAAAAAGCTTCAATGTCCCGCGGTAGCCTGGGACGTAAAAATAATGCTAATTAGCTGCCTCTGAAATGGGCAATGGGCTGCAACCAGTCATAAACATCCTGATTCTCTATCCTCTTCGTTGTATTATACCGGAGACCATGCAAAGCCGCGTAAGACTCGCAGACCCTTAGGAGCGCCCTGAGCGCCCTAACCAAGTATATATAATCAACCACCAGACTAAAAAGCAGAAGAAAGTGTAATTCTTAACTCTGCCTCAACCGGGAATCGAACCCGGGATCTCACGTTAAGTTGGTTAGCCAATCGTGCTTTAGAGGTCGTCAACAACAAACAACAACCAAGCTGCCAATCAACATTAAAGCAACCCATGCGAAAAGGCGTATGATCGTGTACCCCGGAATGGTTTTTGGGTGACACTGTCTGCGTTTGGTTTGGGCAGCGCCTTGATACGGGCTCTAAAGTCTATGTATGTATGTGGACTCTAGAGCCTGTGTTAGGTTTAATGGGGCCTGCTCTGACACGTTCAGTATCCGAAAGGGTGTGAGGCAGGTTAGGTTGGTGTTAGGTGTATGTAGTGTATGTATGTTCTGTGTAGCGTCGCCGTGGCTGTTCAATCTGTTCATGGATAGTTGCTTGACTGATTTAAAAGAAAGTGACAGAGGATTGAACATGGGTGAGTTGGTCAATAAATGCCTCTTGTACGCGGACGATTAGGTTCTCCTTGTGTCGTCGGCGTGTGAGTTGCAGGTGATGATCACTTGCACAAATAATTTCCTTGGGAGGACAGGAATGAAAGTTTACGTAAAAGGAAAATAATGATTATGGAGAGATTTGGCAAGCAGATTGTAACATTAATATAGTTAAGGAAAGAGTCGAAGAGGTGCATAATTTTTTGTATTTTGGAACACTATTTACTAGTGACGTAAAGTGTGAGGGGGATATGGAACGTAGAGTCTGTGCTGGTAATAAGATTAACGAGGCTACGCATAGTGTTATGAGTAGCCGGTCGGTTTCTTAATCTGTACGTATCGCTATTCATAGGGCTGTGCTGATTACAACATTGACTAATGGTAGCGAAAGTTGGCTATGCAAACAAACATGAAAGTAGAATCAATGCGGTGGCAATGCGGTCTCTGAGAAGCATGTCAGCAGTGACATTGAATAATAGAATTAAAAGTACTGTGATAAAAGAAGATTGCAATTTGAAAGAAGATGTGGTGACTATGATTCAAAGGGTTGCTTCGATGGTTTGGACATGTTATGCTGACGAATGATAGTAGATTGACAAAAGGAATATATGTGAGATAAATGAAAGGACTACGTAGTAGCTGGGGCAATAGGACATATGACAGTCAGATAGCCGCAACATTAAAAAAGGATAACGTTAGAAGTAACTGTTACCACGGAGTGTGTACGAGGCGGTGTATGAGTGTCAATGAAAGGAAATTGGTTTTTCGGGTTAGGGACGGATACGGATCCGTGATCTCTGTATGTAAGTATGTACCAATGTTTATTACCTAGCATAGTAGATGCCGTTCCTTCCTCGTCTATTTCATATGCCATTACTTGCATATAGTCACTAAAATTAAACGCAGCTTGGAGGGAGACATTAAAATCCTGAGAGGTCAACGTTTCGTTCAAAGGACTAGCACTTATTGTGCTATTTATAGAATCTCCCAGGCCTTCCTGAAAAGGGTAAACAGATATGAAATACAAGTAGCAGCACAGACTCTAGCGCTGATCGTGTGCAGAAGTGAAGAGTAAGGCATCTAGGGGGCTGGAGGGACGGAGGGCGGGGGAGACGCGCCCATTGGCTCTCCAGAGACTCTGAGCAATGCTCTTTCCAGAGAATAGGAATATACCCCACTGAGGAACTGATCCGTGTCGCCAATACATGCATTGCGAACATTTACATGAAACGGAAACACAAAAGTCCATTGGAATAAATTTTAGTGTCATCAAAAACTCCCGTGCCCTTCTAGGACGTAAAAGATTCTTAACTCAGGTCGTATAAGGCTAACTTCTTGATAACAATGTTCCCATCACATTACAAGCCTAATATGTATGCTTAAAAGTGACCTAGGAGAAATAATTTTGTCTCCAAGGTTCTGTCCAACCCAAAATGGAATACGCATTGAAAAACGTGAATACGTACGTCAGTCAGTGGATCGCGGACGTAGATTTGTCCTATGACTTTCACTTTAGGGATGGTGACGTTAACTATCGACAGGTTCAAATTATTAATCTCTTGCTGCAAGATCTCAGGGGTCGCTCTCTCTTGAACATCCGCCAGGGTTTCTTTCTCATCAGGCAGGATTATCACGAAGGACCCGTTGCCCTCACACTTCAATTTCAGTATCTGTACATCAGAAGCGCAGTAAGTAGTAGCCTACTATAATTATTTTACTTTGTTTTAAAAAGAACAAAAGATCGTGTATGAGTTCTGGGCGTAAGAGCAGGAGAGGTTTGTCAGGATCGTTCCAGGTGGCGATCGAAAGTCTCTGCCTATCTCGTTGGGGACGTAGGAGGCGCTGAGAAACGGTTTGAAAGGCCTATATTCAGCAGCAGACAGCTATTCTCTCTCTTTCTCTTCCGCTCTCTTCCAGCTTTTCGGAAGGCATTCGAAGACGTGAATAGATTCGTGCAAGTGTCTAGAAGTGGCCGTGATATTTGTGCAAGACTAGTGTTTGCCGTGATGTGTATGGCTACCTCCGCTTTGAGCGCAGGGCTGGCGCCGTAGTGCGCGCTGACTCCATCGGCGTGCATCATGGGCTCAGTACTCTTGGTGCCGTCGGCGAGAGAAAACTCCTCTTCTTTGGTCGCCTCCACCTTGAACTCAAAGCCGTCCCATTTGCTCTGAAACACGATCAGTAATACTGAAAGGAAACTTGCATACTTTCCAGTGTGGTAAGAATGGCAATGTTTTTTATAATGAGTTCTGTCTGCGTTTGGCTTGGAGGGTCAGTTTATGTGTGTACTCCAATCTTTATATGATGGTTCGAGTGCATGTGTGAGAGTGGGTTATCGTTGGACGAACTGGTTTGGCATCACTCGGGGTGTGCATCAGGCTTTTCAATCTATTCACGGATGATTCTTTGACGATTTGCGTGTAAGTAGCTATGGACTTAGAATGGGTGACTTTGTCATCACGGTTACACGGTTTACCACATTGAGTATTGACTATCTGGTCAACACGTGGGTTCGAGGTGGTGATAGAATTATACCTTCGCAATTGCGGAGATGGACATTTGATTCCCTGCCTACCCCGCAAGGGTTAATGGTTGTGAACGCGTTTGTTTGTCTTTTTTTTGTCTTCTATTACCATGTACCGTGTACCACCATAACCCCTATAGTAAAAGGTTAAAGAAATAAATATGATTACCTTATAGATGGCGGCATCTAGCAGCAGAAAGCTTGTATCATTGTGAATAATATCAGCAAGTGTGGGTAAATGAATTTCTATAGAAGCGTTCTTTAGCTAATTAGCAAAAAAAAAAAACAATTTAAAAAATGTTTACTCTACGTCTTTGACTTATCCAAAATTATTATCGTGAAGCCTATGTGTATGAACTTCATTGAAACTTTTAATAAAATGCATTAACTTTTAAGTTCTCCATCGGTCTAGTATCAATGGGATGCTGTGCTATTATGAATTTCGTAATTTTGGCGAATTATAATTCAAGGAAGAAGAAGGAAGTATTGTTGAAATGCGACTTAGAAGAGTATTACTTTCTTAGACGTTTCGTCCACTTCATTTAAGTCTGGCTGGGCCTACATCTACGCGTGTTCTTTCTGTGCGAGGGAAAACATCAAAAGAAACATCAAAAGAAACACTGCCCCTATCCTTCAAATACAGCGCCACTCCGTGAGTCGCCTTCCCAGTAGAAACGAGTATGTTCGCTCAAGCCTTTGACTACCCTGAAGAGGTACATACACGCCACGCCAGTTCTTTACAGAGGGGTGTTCTCGTTTGGCTCGATCTTGACAAACCACTTTCGCACGTCTTTTAAACATCTCCTCATACATACTCGGCAGTTACAGGTACTTGCAAGGGCACCCTTCTTCATAATGTCATCTGTCTGATTTTCTTGTCTTATTTGCCATTTGGCCATTCAATTATCTCGATGATGTCGGAAAAAGTCGAAACGCGTCAAGAACAAACACTGGGTTCACACCTCTTGTAGAAGTCCTTCTTACCCATTCCGATATGCTACTAAAAAACCATGTAATATTCTTCGGCTCGTCCTTTTCCAATTCTACTTCATCGACGTCTACGTCAAACAAGCCTTCGATCTTAGTACGCACGTCGGTTTCGATCGGCAGATCCTCACTCATATATATCTTGCGAATTGATTGGAACTGAGCTTCGAGCCCTGAGTCAGCGTCCGAAGCGAAGCTACCATTGGAGCTGAACAGCTGCAACATCGGACGCTTGGATGAAATAGTTAGATTAATTCCCTATTTCACATTAGACGCTTGTACGCTTACATACAAATTGGCAGTGTGAAGTTTCGAAAAGGTCATGTAGCGTCGTAAGGCTAATTGGTGACAAGTTGAAGTGAACGGCAGCTAGTTACGTGTCAGCCAAGCACGGGAGCCGAATTGGTACGAGGATCCTAGTTTGTGTGTGAGATAGGTGGCACTCACCTGGCCGCTGGAAGCCTTGGCCATTTTCATAACGCTGTCCGTTAGGGTCGCGGGTGAATACACGAACTTTGTGAGGTTACGGTTGCTTTGCACTGCCTGAAAAGACGAAACAATAAATAAACAATTAGTAATAAATTGAGTACACAAATACACCAATTAAACTAGCCACTTTGCAAGTTAAGTAAGACTTGTGTTAACGGTGGTATCGTTAGTATGTTAACGAAATATGTATTAACGTTTATGTAGCAGTCGTATATATAATCACCATCGATCAGACTGGGCAGCAGGGGAAAATCAGAGTTCTGAACTCTGTGTTCACCAGGTATGGATGCTGAGTCCCAGCGATTATCGTTAAATTGGTTAACTCAGCGCGCTTTAGACGTCTTTGCACCAATTGAACTACCTGTGGGTAATCCGATGCAGCTCACTCGATTTAATATGTACAAAGAATAATTATATCAGGAAATTTCATTTCCATTGGCACATGCTCCGGAATTTAAACCCTGTTCCAAAATCTGCTGATGTGGAGTGAAGCTCCAAACGACTGAGCTACGCCAAATCAATAGTAATACGATTTTCTTTCATAATTAGGTAAACTAATCAGTATAGTAATAATATTGTATGACACTATTGTTCCAATTGATCCTTCGGTACAGCGACCCGTGGATACCGAAAGTGGGAACAGCCCGAATCACCTAAAAATTAATTTATTTTTCTAAGCCGACTGTAATAAGAACGGGTATATGTTATAAAATTATGTACCTGGTTATAATAATGAGACATGTTGTTGCTCTGCTGGACCAAGGACCTCGAGAGACTCCAGCGGAGCGCTGACGCCCCCGCCCCCAGGCACGCGCACCCAGCCAACGCTGCCACACAACAGAGGATCAATACACGAATGCAGAGCACTCATAACATTGCCAAGAGTGCCACGGCCTAGCATTTATGTTGGCGACGCTTGGTTAACAAGAATCACTCGCAGACGAGCTTGCCTAGACTTAAACAATGATGGAGGATTACAGTAAGGTTGGAAAAGTAAACAGGGTCATTTCTCATGCAGGTTGTGGCGAATACGACTTTTCGTCAATTGCAGATACCATTATGCAATTGACAAATCTGTATATACATATTTTACTAAATATGTAAAGTGAAATGAAAGGGGAAAGCAAACAAAGAATGACACTTTTAATATTGCAGATGTCGAACAATTAGTACAAGAGGCAATAATTTAAAATTAAATTAGTGTTACTCTGTTGGACATTCAGAAGATCTTCAGGTCGCAGATTCGAGACAGTTTTACTCGAGACCCTAATCATGAATCTTGATGATTCCGACGAAAGTGGCTCAGATAACGATGACTAATAAGTAATGGTATTGGCAATCATTATGATTTGTAGTGTCAAAATTTATAATATATAATTATTTTATATAAATAATATAATTGTGTAGAATATGATTAGTAATATTGGCATGCGCCGTATGTTCCGTGAACGCTGTTATTTGATTTATTTATTTATTCATGTATCAATATAATTTGCGATTGTTTATTATTTTTCCTAAGCTAAAACAAATACATTAGTATATAAGTTACATATTGATAATAAATATACACAAAAATAAAACATAGTTTAATTCCATTTTGTAATAATTTATCGATAAACACTCAACGATACGCGCGCTGTGCTTCACTACGGTTCCCCTCAAACCCATAAGAGAGAGGGAGCGCGCAATATGCTTCGCTGTGCTCGCACTTTTTATTGACGCGCTTGCAGTGAGATTCTGCTATAATATAAGATATGCTGTAATATTATACTACAAGAGAAACATTTATTACAATAAACGTAAAACTCTGTTTCAAACCGCGTAATAAGCTCTAAGTATACTCACCTAAAAATGTGAGCCTCATCTTGATCGCTGTTGAGCATTAACTGCTCAATTCCTAACACATGATATGATTCGGCACTTAAGTTATAGCACTGCAATGAATGTTAATAAACACAGTTCGTTTCTTCTTAATTAGGGTTTTTCTGAAAAGTTTATGAGTCTTTTTACAGCCTCTGCTGTAATTTTTATTGCAAGTGAGTAATAGTTAATTAGGCTACGTGATCAATGCTCTTGTGCTAATCTGGGACTCACATTGAATACCGATTTCCTGGTGTGTCGAAGAAGGACACTGAGGAATCAGGGCTGCAAGGTTTTATCACACACATATGTTGCCCCATTCATCCCTCGGGAAAATGAGGTGGTAATATAACGCTTTGTGATAGGGTATAGAATGCGTAAATCATACAATATGAAGAAACCAAAAAGAGAAAATTATGTTTAGTTTAGGTTTGAGCACATTATATATTATGAGCATACGAGTAATGAAATCTAGTAAAATAATTCACAAGTATCTCAAAAATTCTTATCCTTGTTCTATTATTATTATTTATACAATATTGTTTATTGTTATATTAAAGGTTTGTGTTACAAAAAGTGTGCCTTGCTGAGATATTGGTTCCAAGCGTTCGGAACAGAAGGTTGCAGGTTTCATTCCACACCGGACATACTATAAGGATGGAAAATCTCTGAATCACTTATATTTGATACTACAACGAGTGATGCAGCCGAGAAGAAACCTGCCTATTCTCAGGAATAGACAATGGGCAGCTCCTTTGCATAAAAGGAACCCCACCTGCCACTTTGGGTGTTGTCTGTCTGGTGGCAAATAGGTTCGGTGATCACAGAAACTTTCTCATAAACTACAATATGGAGACGCGTATCAGTGAATAATTTACTAGGGATAATAGTCATTCCAGATAATTATGTGATAGGCCTATGATGGGCCAATAGAAGGTAATAAGATTCATGAGGCCATGCATAGTGTTATGAGTAGCCAGTTAGTTTCTCAATCGGTCCATATGGTTATTTATCTGTGCTGGTTACAACATTGACTTATGGTAGCAAAAGTTGGGTATGTAAAAGAAACATGAGAGTAGAATCAATGCCGTCGAAAGGCGGTCACTGAGACTTAGATTGAAAAGCCATGCTTCGATTGTTTGGACATTTTATGCGGATGAATGATAGTAGATTGACAAAAGGAATGTGTATTAGTGAAGTGGAAGGGCGGTTATGTAGGAGTCGGCCTAATAGGATATATGACAGTCAGATAGACGCTTTATTGAAAAATGTATCTAGTTAGGATAAACGAAATGTAGCGTTATAGACAGGTAGGTTTCCTCACGATGTTTTCCCTCACCGTAGTATTCGACGCATTTCATAAATGTATTTTTATTACGAATATGTACAAAGAAATTCATTTCCATTGGTACATGCTCAAGCGGGATTCGAACCCTGTACACTCGATACAGAGTCAAGCCCCAAACAACTGAGCTACGTCGAATATTAAATATATATATATATAATATATATATATATATATATATATATATATATATATATATATATATATATATATATATATATAATATAAATGTTGGCCGGATTATGAACTTTTTGGCAAATATTGTTGGTATTTGGTGATTAGCTTAGGCTTTGGCATATTTTATTTTTGTCATAGAAGAGCACGTGCAAGTATAGACAACGTTGTCATAAAATTGTATGAAAATTTTATTTTCTTAAATTGGTATTCTTTATTTCTGGAGCGTTATTTAATTCAGACTTTAAATTTATGCGAGAATATCGATTATAACTTTATATTTTTCTATTGAAGACGCATTATTTTACAAACAATTTTATTTGCCAATTAATGTAAATTATCGCCGTCGTTGTTGTCCTTTGAAATGTATTGTTTCTACGCTTATTTTAGGTCTCTTTTTGAAGACATAAATGTATCAATGTGACCTCTATATTTTAATTAATTTTGCATATATAAATTAAGTATATGTTAAAATATGTGTATAACAAAATTTATATCTTGCTACAATGTTACAAAATACATTTAAGTTCGATTTATGAGTACCGGAAAAAATACGAAAGTTCATGATGGACAATTTTACCGGCACCAATCTTCGGATTATGTTTGTTTTTTATATAAAAGTGCACCGTAAGTTTGATTTGATTGCATGTAATATTGTCGAATGTGTTTATAGAATGTAATTTGAATGAAATTACCTCTTGCTTTCTACTTAATTTTGCGTATTCTTATAAAAAATATTGGTTTGGCTTTTTTTCTATAAATTTTACGCATATATTTAATACTATAAGTACGATAAATTTTGAATACATAATAAGTTAAAATTCAAAGTTTTTAAATGATATAATATCATTGGTTCATAGAATATGATAAAATTTCAATTTATCTTAAAATGGGAACACTTCAGCTCGCATGTGTGGCGTTCCTGCTCCAGGCACCACAGATGCGGACATCGGACACGTTAGTGTCGCCACAGACGAAGGGTTAATAATGTTGTCACTCAAATTGTTGTACTTTATTCACATCTATGTTCGTCATGTTGAAATTCGTATTCCGATCTTACTTTTATATAATAACATATACTTTATACTTATATTATTTAAAATGTCAATAATAAGACCATATGTTATGGTTTATTAGTTTTCATTCCAGTTTTATGTTCAATTATTTGTACGCCAGAAGAGGCACCCCATGCTGAAACTAATTTTAAGATTGTACATCCTATTTACACATGTGACACAAATAAAGTTTCTTACTTTTTTTGGAAACAAAAGTCATAAATTAAGGGCTAACTACTGAGTATGTTTTCTTTTTTCGCCTAACTGCATTAATCCCTTAATTGAAACCACTACTCATTAGTTCCCGTGCAAACTGAGACGCAAAAGAATGCTTAATAACTGTCGTTCTTTCCACCATGTCGTAGGAGGCATCTGAGGAACT